>CABHPR010143829.1:0-28607 GCA_902168415.1 Peromyscus melanophrys | reverse complement strand
ACCGGGTCTGCAGACCATTACGGGGACAAAGTGGGGAACTGCCTCCGGGGACCAGCGCTGCCAAGTTCTGCTGGGTGTCCCGGCGTCCGCGCTGTCCCGGGGCCTCAGCGTCCCGAGGAACCCGGCGAGACCAATCTTTTGCTCTGGCATGCAACGTGCGGCTCGTCTTGAGCCAGTCTCTAAATCTTGTCGCCCTCAGCGGAGGGCCTGCGCGCCACACACAGCTACTCCACCGGCTCGAGCGGACAGCGGGCCGGGTAGTAGTGGGCGCTGAGTGAATGTGGAAGTAGAATCCTTATGCCTGGGAGACCAGCGCACCTCGGGCTTGGACCTGATTCTGCCTCCAAAGAACTGGGACTCCAGGTTGACCCCCAGTTTCAGTATTCGTCCTTGTTCCCGCCCAATGCAATGGGATTTGCCCTGGAATAGAAGAAAAGTCCCTCTATTTTGTTGAACCCGAGTTCCTGTCTCTTTAAAATAAGGAAGGAACTTTTGAGCAGGATGTGGTGGTGCACCCTTTTACATGAAAGTGGATCTCTGTGCGTTCAGGCCAGCCCGATGTACATATCGAGTCCAGGCCAGCAAAGGCTACATAGTGAGAACTTGTCTCAAAAAATAAAATTAAAAATAAATTAGAAAGGAGCTTGAAGCAAGTAATCCCCAAGGTGTTTTCTAGAAAGCTATACAATTTACCTACAGCTAGAGTCGCTTCCCCTCACCAAGTGCAAGAGGAAAAAAAAGGTGGTGGTGGGGATGAGATGGTTTTATTTTTTTAATAGTATTTTTATTTTATAATTAACTTAATTTCACATATCAGCCACGGATTCCCCCGTCCTCCCTCCTCCCACCCCCCAGCCCTTCCCCCGCAGGGGATGAGATGGTTTAAGCAAGAATCCCAGCCTGGGATGTGATCCAGTCAAACTTGTGATTTGGGTGCAGACTTATTACACCTCCTGAGCCTCCGTTTCCTCATGTGCACAAATAAGGGTAAGAGTAGTGCCAACTCGTGTTTTTTTTTGTCTTTGTTTTAAGGTTCATTAACCTTAAATTCTGTGAGTTTGGCTGTCCTCGAACTCACAGAGATCCACCTGCCTCTGCTTCCCAAGTGCAGGGACTAAAGGCATGTGCCACCACTGCCCAGCCAGATCCCTAATTTTTGAAGTAACTTCTTTTATTTCTGGGCATACCCATTCCTTTCAGGTAGGATCAGATATTCACAGCTGAGTCTACTCACTCAAGGTTCCATGCTGAAGGTCAGTCACTGGCACAGTGTGTAGGGATGGCCAAGGTCCAACATCTGGGCGTGGGGAAGATACTTTTCCTCCCTTAAGGTTCTTAGAGGAAGTGTGCACTTACGTGTTATGTGAAATGCATGCAGTGCCCACAGAGGTCAGAAGAGGGCATCAGAGCCTCTAGAATTGGAGTTAACAGACAGTTGTGAGGTGCCATGTAGATGCTGGGAACTCAACCAAGAGTGGCTGGCGCTCTGAACTGCTAAATCATCCCTCCAGCCCATGAATATTCTTTATACTTTAATCTGGGTCTTCCATAGCTTCACAAAGAACCTCCATTCATCTAACCAACATTTGTATGTGGAAGCTATTCCATGAAATTTGTTTGTAGATTTATTCATTTTACTTTATGTGGATATGTATTTGCTTACATGTATGTATGTGTACCATGTGCATGCCTGGTGCCCATGGAGGTCAGGAGAGGGCATCAGATCCTCCTGGAACTGAGATTAGGGATGCTTGTGAGCAGCCATGTGGGTGCTGAGAATCAAACCTGGGTCCTCTGCAAGAGCAGCAAGTGCCCTAAGCCACTGAGCCATCTCTCCAGTCCAGTGAACAGTTTTTTTTGTGGGGGGGGGGGTTGAGATAGGGTTTCTCTGTGTAGCCCTGGTTGTCCTGGAACTTGCTCTGTAGACCAGGCTGGTCTTGAACTCAGAGGTCAGCCTGCCTCTGCCTCCTGAATGCTGGTACTAAAGATGTGTGACATCATCACCTGGCTCCCATGAACATTTTTAAACACCTATTATGTATGTGGTACTGTGTGGGGTACTCTGAGGAATGTGATGATGTATAATACAACCATTTCCCCTGGAAACATAGGATCTGACAGGGAAGTAATTATGAGTCCAAACATATAATTTAAGTAGAAATTAATGTAGCATTCAAGGCCCAGGTCACTGTGCTCTGGAGATTCCGAAGCAGGAGAGACCGCTCCCAAGTCATGCCATACCAAGAAAAAGAGGAGACTGCACATGAGCTTCCTAATATATGTGTAAAGTGTATAAGTAAAAAATTAGAGAAGAGAGATTCTAGGGGCCCTTCTCACAGTCTGTGACATGTAGAGAACGGTCTGTACCCTGACTCTGCTGCTCGCTTACTCCCTGCCTGACATATGGTTGACACAGTATATGTATCAGTGAATAGTTCTCCGCAAAGGGGAACCAGGCTGGGACCTGCAAATCACCTGCACCTTCATACAGCCATTCCTATAGGAGGAAGGGTGTGACCAGGCAGATGGTTATGGGGCATGAGCCAGATGGTTGGCATGTCTCCTACAGTCCCACTGAGAAAACAAATGCATGACGTCTCTTAAGGGTGTAGAAAGGTCTATGAACCTCCTTTCCCGGAGCTTAAGGGAAGAGCTATGACAGCAGGAATGAAACTTAGACCAGGAAGCAATCTTTTTGTTTTTTGTTTTTTTTTTTCAAGACAGAGTTTTTCTATGTAGCTTTGGAGCCTGTCCTGGATCTCGCTCTGTAGACCAGGCTGGCCTCGAACTCACAGAGACACGCCTGGCTTTGCCTCCTGAGTGCTGGGATTAAGGGCGTGTGCCACCACTGCCCGACTGAAACAATCTTAAAGGACAATAGTGGATATCCCTTTGCTTACGTTTGTACTTCTTTTCCTATAACCAAATCTTCCCCAGGGGCATTTCTCTCTATCTGTAACCCCTTTGGTTTCGGGAAGCTATATCCATCACACTAGATTACCAGACTGCTGCAAAAGGATGGCATTAGCACCAGCAGCTCCATCTTCAGGGTGATTTGGGGGGGGGGGGGTCCTGCTTTTCTCCAGTTCTACCCAGAAGTTACTCCTTCAGAGACAGGTGTCCAGGGATGCAGGGCAGTGGTGTCTCTTGGGGAAGGCACAAATAGATAAGACTGGTCCGGGCGGTGGTGGTACATGACTTTATCCCAGCACTCGGGAGGCAGAGGCAGGCAGATCTCTGTGAGTTTAAGGCCAACCTGGTCTACAGAGCGAGTTCCAGGACAGCCAGGACTACACAGAGAAACCCCGTCTTGAAAAAACAAAAACAAACCGGACGGTGGTGGCACACGCCTTTAATCCCAGAACTCGGGAGGCAGAGCCAGGCGGGGATCTCTGTGAGTTCGAGGCCAGCCTGGGCTACCAAGTGAGTTCCAGGAAAGGCGCAAAGCTACACAGAGAAACCCTGTCTCGAAAAACCAAAAAGAAAAAAGAAAAGAAAAAAGAAAAAGAAAAAGAAAAAAGAAAAACATAAAACAAACAAACCAAGATAAGACTGAAAGGAGAAGGTTCAAGGACAGGACCTTTAACTTACCAAGGGTCTGAGTTCTCCTAGTCCTCTTGCTTGAGGTGGATGCAAAGTCACCTTCAAAACGGGAAATGGTATAAAAGAGAGGCAAGTGAACAGCCGGTTGCCTTCGTTGTCCCTAGATATGGGGCGGGTCAGGACTGCAGGGGACTACAAGGGCTCCCTTTACTGGAGGAATGAGCCAATGAAGGCTCTCACCCTCCTGCTGGCCCCTGCTGGTACCTGGAGTCCTACTGCTGCTCTGCTTGCTCCTACTCACTGCTGCAGGTACGTGCTTGAAGGATGTGGGAGAGTCCTTTGCAGCTAAGTGTCCTGGGAAGCCTGCTACCTCCCGCCTGATGGCTAAGAAGTCAGGATAAGCCCATGTTTACCAGGGAGGCTTGAGTCAGCTGGCTTCAAGAGTATGATGGTCTTTTACCATTTGCAAAGCTGCCACTAACAGATCTCATTTGATCTCAGTAGCGGCAGGTTCTTGGGAGATAGCTTCACTTTTCAGCCTGAAGGTTTGGGTTCTTAGGGTGTAGAGCAAAAAGCTAAACATGGCACTGAGACCAGTTATCTTTCCTGCCTGTTATCACTAAGGGGGATAGCTTCTTCCTACTGGGGCACAACAGTCCTCAGCTGGATTCTGGAAAGCAGCTCTCTTTCCAGTTCAGCTAGAATTTCCTGCCTATTTTCTACAACCTTCCAGTATCTGTTATCAGATATATTAGAAGAGAGTCTCTCATTCCCATGCCTCATTAGATGTAAACCCATTCCCATGTGGACAGTCCCATTTGAGAGTAATAGTTCCTTTCCTTGGCTCTGCATGTGTATCCTCTGGCAGATGGGTACTTGGGTAGCTGAGATACTTAGGGGATTGTGTATCTGCCTAGGGGATCAAGAATAGGAAATCTGGCTGGTCTGTGGTGGCGCACCCCTTTAATCCCAGCACTAAGGAGGCAGAGGCAGGCGGATCTCTTGTGAGTTCAAGGCCAGCCTGGTATACAAAGTGAGTTCTGGGACAGCCAGAGCTGTTTCACAGAGAATCACCATCTGGAGGGGGGTGCGGGGGTGGGGGAGACTGTTCCCTACCTGCATGGGGAGGGAAGCTTGTACAAGTGCCTGGTGAGGCTGGCCTGGCTAGTAGTTACCTACCCCACCCTGCTGGTACACCCTGCTGCAGAGGTCCAGTGACAAGTGAGTATGACAGGGAGAGGCACACAGAGGGTGCAAGACCATGCCAAAGCAGACCCTGTCTGCTGACCTAATCAAGCCAGAGACAGCCGTGGGGTGAGAGGGGTCTGGGTAAAAGAGGCCATATTGACAAGAGGGAACAGTTTGCATGTGTCCTATATGATATGTCCTCATGTGTCCTGAGGAGGTTTGGAGGTAGGTGAGTTTACCAGGACAGCAGCAGCCTAGTTTTCCAAGTAGCCATCTTAGTTTGGCTGACAGATTCCCTGCCTAGGAAGCCCTCAGGAGACCATACCCGCCCCCACTGATGGCTCAGCTACATGTCTCCTCCTGCCCTGCCCACATTCTGACAACCACATTGTCCTGAATGCTCCTGTGTTGGGCTGAACTCTGTCCCCTTCTTTTTAGGTAAGATCAGCAGAAGCTGCTGAACACAGGAGCACATGCCCCTTGGTGGGCCCCAGCATCCAGTCTTAGGGGTGTCCTGTTGAAGTGTGCTTCTGGGACTCTATCTCTGGTTCCTATTCTCTGACAAAGGAGAAGGGACTAAGGTCAGAGGGGAGGGCAGGGCAGGAAGGCCAGGGAATTGGAGCCTACGTGGGAAAGGGCCGTGTTAAAGAGAATCAATCTTGGAACCAAAGGCCAGGAAACTAAGGTGGCCTGGGCCTCAAGGTTCTTGACAATGGGTTGTGGGGCCAGGCAAGGGCTGCTCTGAGCAAGGAGCTGTCCTCGGAAGAAGGATTCCTTTTCTGGTTGGCCCCATGTTGGAGTGTGAGGGCCTGTGACAATCCACTTTGCACACAACCAATGATCAGATTCTAATGGTCTTTCTGAATATCCCCATCCCGGGACCATGCCTTCGCTGCTGTCTCTGGGCTCAGGGTAGTGTCATGCCGTCAGCCCACAGACTAGCTTCATCTTTTGCAAGCATACATTACTTTCCTGCTACCCCATGTCTAGTACCTTCAGTGGTGTTCTCCATGGTGACTTTTTTTTCTCCATGAATCAGGCCTTTCTCACACCGGCAACAGCCTGCCTTTCTGGCTTTATCTTCCAGGACCTCCCACTCTGTGTCTTTCATTCTTCTTCTTTTTTTTCTTCCTCTTTTTAATTTTTTTTTACATTCCATTTCCCCATCCCTCTTCTCCTCCCAATACTTCCTACCACCCCCACCCCCAGACCATTCCTTCTCCATTTCTCTTCAGAAAAGGGTAGTTCACCATGGATATCAACCAAACATGGCACAGTAACACTAGGTACCTCCCTCTTATTAAGGCTGGATGAGGCAACCCAGTGTGAGGAAAAGAGTCCCAAAAGCAGGCCACAGAGTCAGAGACAGCCCCTGCTCCCACGGTTAGGAGTCCCAGAAGAGGACCAAGCTACGCAATTGTCATATATATACAGAGAGCCTAGGTCAGTCCCATGCAGGCTCCCTGATTTAGTCTCTGTGAGCCCCTCTGAGCCCAGGTTAGTTGATTCTGTGGGTTTTCTTGTGGTGTCCTCAACCCCTCTGGCTCCTACAATCCTTCCTTCCCCCTTTCCACAGGATTCCCCAAGGGCACCCAATGTTTGGCTGTGAGTCTGCATCCGATTTCATCAGTTGCTAGATGAAGCTTCTCTGATGACTATTGGGCTAGGCAGCTATCTATGAGTATAGCAGAATATTGTTAAGCATCATTACATTGACTTTTTGTTTGTGAGGGGGGTTGTTTCCCTGATTTCTTTCTCAGTCCGTTTATCATTTGCATATAGGAGGGCTACTGTTTGTTTGTTTGTTTGTGTTAATCTTGTATCTAGCAACTTCGCTGAAGGTGTTTATCAACTGTAGGAGTTCCCTGGTAGGACTCCTGGGGTCACTTATGTATACTATCATATCATCTGCAAATAACATGTGCCACTACTGCCCAGCAATAAATACATAAATGTAAGAAATTAATGTAAAAATAAACAAAATAAGAGGTTTTGGTAAAAAAAAAAAAAAAAAGCATAACAAAGTTTACTCCCCCCCTCCCCCCAGCTGAGGACCGAACCCAGGGCCTTGCACTTGCTAGGCAACCACTTTACCCCTGAGCTAAATCCCCAACCCCTCTTTTACCCCTTTTTGTGAAGCAGGTTCTTGCTATAGCTTCGACTGGCCTCAAACTCGCCCTGATTCAGCCTTCTATGTGCTGAGGTTATAACACTGATCACGAACTACTATACTCAATTTACTTGACTCATTTTAAAATATATAATTGGGCCAGGTGTGGAGGCACACACCTTTAATCCCAATACTTGGAAGGCAAAGGCAGGTAGTTCTCTGTGAGTTCAAGGCAAATCTGGTCTACATATCAAGTTCCAGGACAGCCAGGGTTCTGTAGCGAGACCCTGTCTCAAGAAATCAACAACAATAAAAATAAAGTATATAATTGTTTGGTGGCTGAAACAATGCCTCAGTGGTTAAGCGTGATTAAAAGTTCTAGAGGACCTGGCTTCAACTCCCGGCACCCACACGGCGGCTCACAACCCTCTATAACTCCAGTCTCACGTGATCTGATGCCTTCTTCTGACTTCTGTGGGCACCAGGCATGCATGTGGTGCATAGACATATGTGGTGGTATTGTGTTCCCCAAAATATTGTGCACCCTAATAAACTTATCTGGGGTCAGAGAACAGACAGTCACTAGATACAGAGGCTAGAAAATGATGGCACACACACCTTTAATCCTAGCATTCCAGAGGCAGAGATCCATCTGGATCTCTGTGAGTTCAAAGCCACACTGGAAACAGCCAGGCATGGTGACTCACAACTTTAATCTTAGGAAGTAATGGCAGAAAGCAGAAAAGTATTTAAGGCATGAGGACCAGGAACTAGCCTGGTTAAGCTTTTAGGGTTTTGAGCAGCAGTTCAGCTGAGATTCATTTGGATGAGGACACAGAAGTTTCCAGTCTGAGGAAACAGGATCAGCTGAGGAATTGGCAAGGTGAGGTGGCTGTGGCTTGTTCTGCTTCTCTGATCTTCCGGCGCTGAGCCCGGTACCTGGCTCCAGGTTTGTTTTTATTAATAAGACCCTCTAACAATTCGTGTTACAGACATACATGCAGGCAAAACACCCATACATATATAATACATCAATAAAGGATTTAAAGTGTGTAATTGTAGCATCAAGTACATTCACAGGGCCGCTCAATGGCAGAACACTTGCCTGGCATGGACGAGTGAGACACTAGATTCACTCCCCATATGTACACACAAAGTACATTTGTAGTGTTATGCATCCCTCAGCACTGTCATCTCCAGAACCTTTTCATTATCGAAAACAGAAACTCAGCCTGCTCTACAACATGCTGTCTGTGAATTTGCCTCTTTTGGTGCTGCATGTAAGTGGGTCCTACCTAACTTATTTGGGCTTTTGTGAGTTAATTCACTCAGCATCATGTGTTCAGGTTTTAGCCAAGTTGTACCATGGTCCAGAATTTCACCCCTTCTTAAGGTAGTAATAGTCCTTTTATGTATATATGGTTTATTCATCCACTCTCATGATCAGAAGCATTTGGAGTCTTTTAACTGTCATGAATAATGCTGCTGTGGGCATTGGTTGGTGTCTACTCGAGTCCCCGCTTTCAGTTAGTCTGGGAACACACCTAAGAGCTGGACTGCTGGATCATAAAGGCATTCTGTTTAACTTTCTAAGGAACTGCCGAACTGTTTTCCATACCAACCAAAAAATAATGAGGAAGGTTTAGACTAAGACCATAGTTAAAATAAACAAATTGTAGGATAAATAATTGAGTTTTAGGTCTGCTGATTCAGACCATGGCAGAGCCTTCCCATTATGGTAAATGGCGCTAAAATTGGGTGAAATATGTATGGCCACTATTATTGGGTTTTAGAAATAGGTAGAAATGATCACAGAGGGAAGGAAATTCTAAGGCAAGCTGCAGGAAAGATAGCTATGGAGAAGGAGAATGCCCAAGGTCATGTGACTTCTCTATGACTCCTTAGCTGAGCCTAGCTTCTGTGCAGGGCGACTGTGTGAAGCCGACATGTTTACTGTTGCTTTCCGGGGGAGTGAAGTGGACATCTAAAGATCCCACAGCCCCATGAGAATTTGGATTGCGGGTTCATCAGAACGGAAATACTTCAGTAATATTCTGGCTGATATGAGACCTCAGTGAAGCCACGCTGTAGTAGTAGGCACCATGACCTAGAAGCTGGGAAGACAGTCTACAGCCTGCTCAGTCTGGCCCACCAAAGAACCCACTACAACCTGCCTATTTGTTTATGTCCTCTCCTGGCTGATTTCTACTACAGTGGCAGAGACCATATGGACTGAAATAGTTGACAATACTGTCTTGCTCTTACAGAGGGCAGCTCTTTTCTAAGCTCTTCTGTACAGCAAAGCTATGCCAAACCCGCCTAATACAGCCTAAAAGGGAGTCTTAAAAAGTTCAAGGACAGCCAGGCGGTGGTGACGCACACCTTTAGTCCCAGCACTGGGGAGGCAGAGGCAGGTGGATCTCTGTGAATTCGAGGCCAGCTTGGTCTACAGAGCGAGATCCAGGACAGGACCCAAAACTACACAGAGAAACCCTGTCTTGAAATAACAAAAATAAAAATAAAAATAAAAATAAAAATAAAAATAAAAATAAAAATAAAAATAAAAATAAAAAAAAAGAGTTCAAGGACAGGGAGCTGGAGAGATGGCTTTGCCGTTTAAGAGCACTTATTGCTCTTTCAGAGGACCAGAATTTGGATAAGTACTCATGTAGGGTGGCTCACAACCAGCTCCAGGGGATCCAGCACCCTCTGTTGGCTCAGCACAGGCACACAGATGCACAGATACACAGGTCCTCGTGCACACATGTACACACACACACACACACACACACACACACACACACGCAGGCAAAACACTCATGCCCATAAAATAAAAATAAAGTGTTTCAGCCAGGCCAGGCATGGTAGCACACGCCTTTAATCCCAGCACTTGGGAGGCAGAGGCAGGCGGATCTCTGTGAGTTCGAGGCCAGCCTGGTCTACATATTGAATTCCAGGTCATCCAAGACTTCATAGAGAGACCTTGCCTTGAGGGAAAAAAAAAAGACACTCTGTGGTTCCTTGTTACTGAAGCCTGTTTTAGTTCTTTTGTGCTGTTAGAATAGAGCATCTCTAACTAAGTGATCCACAAATAATAATTAATTAATAATTATTAATACTCAGCACCCGCCGGGCGGTGGTGGCGCACGCCTTTAATCCCAGCACTCGGGAGGCAGAGCCAGGTGGATCTCTGTGAGTTCGAGGCCAGCCTGGGCTACCAAGTGAGTTCCAGGAAAGGCGCAAAGCTACACAGAGAAACCCTGTCTCGAAAAAACAAAAAACAAAACAAAAACAAAAAAACCAAAAACAACAACAACAAAAAAAAACCCCACACACTGCATGGTTCTATTTCTTTATTTTCATTAAATTTTTTATGTCTATGGGTGTTTTGCTGTATGTGCATGCATGCAATGCCCACGAAGGCCAGAAGAGGCATCAGGTCCCTGGCTTTTTTTTCTTTTCTTTTCTTCTTTTATTTTAAGATTTATTTGTTCTTTTATGTGTATGAGTGTTTTGCCGGCATGCATGTGTGTGAAGTACATGTGCCTGGTGCCCTGGAGGTCAGAAGAGGGCATCAGATCCCCTGGAACTGGGGATACAGGTGGTTATGAGCTGCCATGTGGGTGCTGGGAATCGAACCCAGGCCCTCTGCCAGAGCAGCAAGTGTTCTAAACTGATGAGCCATCTCTCCGCCCTGCATGATTCTTTCTGTGTGAAATGTTCAGAACAGGCAGATCCATATCCACAGAGATTGAAACTATGTCGGCTGTTGCCAAGGGGACTTGGAACTGCCTGCCAGGAGTTGCAGTCTTTCTCTGTGGAGTGATTGGAATGTTGCTGAATGAAGTAATCATGTTAAAAATATGGCCCCTGGTTAAGAGCATATACTGTTCTTCCACAGGACCCAAGTTCAGTTCCCAACACTCCTGTCAGATGGCTCACAGCTACCTGTAACTCCAGCAATGGCCGGATCCAGCCTCTGCAGACACCTGCACTCACACGCACATACAATACCCCTGCCACACACATTAAAAAAAAAGAAAGAAAGAAAAGAAAAAAAGAAAAAAGAAAAAAAATCTCTGAACCTTGAACTCTACTTCTGCTAACGGGATTTTTTTTTTTTTAAACTACACGAAGACGAGCTGCTGGGGACCTAGGCCAGTCAGTAGTGTTTGCTCTGTAAGCATGCAGGCCTCAGCTGCAGCGCTGGGACCCATGTAGAGCCACGCTCTTGTGATCCAGATCTGCGGAGATGGGGACAGCGGGAGACCTTGTCTCAAAAAACAAGGTGAATGACTCCCAAGGAGTGACACCTGGGTTTGTCCTGCTTCCACATGTGTGTGCACACGTGTATACGCATGCCACATACACATGCACATGTACACAGATGAAGAGTAAAGCTAGAAAACCAAAAGTTGTTAAGAAGCCGGGCAGCAGTGGCGCATGCCTTTAATCCCAGCACTCGGGAGGCAGAGCCAGGTGGATCTTTGTGAGTTTGAGGCCAGCCTGGGCTACAGAGCGAGTTCCAGGACAGCCATGGCTACCCAGAGAAACCCTGTCTCAGAAAACAAACCAAACCAAACAAACAAACAAAAAAGAAATGAAAGCTTGAAATTAATATTAGATCTAAATGTGAATGCCAAAACAATAAAATATCTAGAAAAAGACAGGAGAAAATACTTGCTCTTTGGGGTAGGCAAATATTTCTAGAGGTATCAAAAGTATTTTAGGACTGGTGAGGTGGCTCAGAGAAAAGACCCTGCTGCCAAGTATGGCTACCTAAGTTCAATCCCCAGAAACCACGTAAAGGTAGAAGGAGCATCTACTTCATAAAGCCATCCTCTGACATGGCTTCTAACTGCACACCTGCACACATACATGTCATGCCCTGCCCTCTGACTGCACACCTGCACACATACATGTCATGCCCTGCCCTCTGACTGCACACCTGCATACATATATGTCATGCCCTGCCCTCTGACACAGCAGTAAACTCAGCTGCGGAGCCATCTGTTCAGCCTCAATAAAGACATTTTTATATTATTTTATTTATTTTTACTTTATTTTATTTTTGGTTTTTCGAGACAGGGTTTCTCTGTGTAACAGCCTTGGCTGTTCTGGATCTCACTCTGTAGCCCAGGCTGGCCTTGAACTCACAGAGATCCACCTGGCTCTGCCTCCTGAGTGCTGGGATTAAAGGTGTGCGCCACCACCGCCCAGCAACGTTTTTTCAAAGAGTGACTGAGCCGCCGGGCGGTGGTGGCGCACATGACTGTTTATAACAGCTTTATTCATCAGGGTCCAAACTAGGAATGATTGAAAATGTCCACAAGCTGATAAATGGCTAATTCATTTGGGCTTATTCACATGATGGAATATTACTCAGCCATAAAAATGAATGAGTTCAGCTTGACTCATTTGTGGCCTGCCTCTCCCCAAGGCCGATGGCCTGTGGCCATCGGGACAGACTCATCAAGTCTTCCTCCTTCCTTCCGTCCTAACAAAGACCTCACTCATTCTCTGGCTAACTGTTGGTGAAGCACAAACCTTTCTATCTCCTGATCTCACTCCTGAGCCCACGTGTATTACTCAAATCTGCTCCCTGGCTGTCAGCAGGGAGGGGCAGTGTGGCCTGAACATCCCTCCCCATCTCCTTGTCTCTCTTTTCCTCTAAGCTCTCTCCACTTGGATTCGTTTAGTTTTTGCAGGCCTCCTCTTCTAGCTGACTCCCCTGTCTCCCTTCACCTGTAACTCAGTTCTCTGTTCTCACTGCTCCCCACTCCACACGCAGTGAATGAAGTACCTAATATACAACAGCATGGCTGAAGCTCATGGAGATTACTGGTTTTTAAATCTTTATAATAGTTTTATGGGGGGAGGCATGATGTGTATGTAGGTCAGAGGACAACTTTGTGGAGTCAGTTCTCACCTCTGTGGTTCCAGGAATCAAATTCAGGTTATCAGACTTGCACCTGTGTCTGCGCAGCTGTCTCCTCACCCTCCCACAGACACTATAAAGTGAAATAAACCAGACATGCTCATGGTGGTGTTGACGAGAAGTTCTAGGAAAGACAAGATGTATCTCTGGTTAAAGAAACCAAATTGCATAGGATGAGGGAAAAGAGTTAGATACAAAGAAAAGACAGAAGCTTTCTGGGCTAATGGAATGTCCTAGATCATCGTGGGATTGGTGGTTATGATAGTGTGTACATTTATCAGAGATGTGCACTTAAAATCCAATTTGGGGGGCTGAGTATGTATCTGATCCCACTTGCCTAGTTGCACAAAGCCCTGGGCTTGATCTCAACACTACCAAAGCAAAAGACAAGCAAACAAAACTGTAATGTTGTTGCAGATAAATTATACCTCAGTAAAGATGTTTTTTTTTAAATGCACATTACTATCTCCAATTCCAATCCTACCCCGGAAGAGTTTTCTCTCACCTTCCCATTCCATAATTTTTCTCCATTTTTTTCACAGCATGTGACCTGTTTCCCAACTTCTGTGTATTCTTTTTGTTTGTTTGTTTATTTTTTTTGAGACAGGGTTTCTCTGTGTAGCTTTGGAGCCTATCCTGGAACTTGCTCTGTAGACCAGGTTGGCATCAAACTCAGAGATCCTATGTAATATGTAATAGTCCTGGCTATCCTGGAACTCTCTTTGTAGACCAGGCTGGTCCAACTCACAGAGATCCACCTGCCTCTGACTCCCGAGTACTGGGATTAAAGGCGTGAGTCACCACCACCCAGCTGTTTGTTTTTAACTTAGGTCCTAAAAGTCTCTTCATATGCCATCTTTAATTAGTTATATAGTTCAAGAACCAAACTGTATAAACTGTCCTTAGAGAAGCTTGGCTTTGCATCTTTCTTCCATTCCTACCTACCCCAACGTTTCTATTTTACACTTCCTGTATTGTTTTTTAAATCAAATACATAGTTTACTTCTCTTTCTTTCCTAAAACAAAGGGAGTTTACTACATATTTTACAATTGATCTGGGAAATCAGTGCCTGCACACAGGTCAGGAAATCCTCCTCACTTCTCTAGCTATGGTGCCACACCTGTCTGAAGACAGGGTCAGAGGTGGTTTTCTACCGGTCACATCATGCTGCAGTGAGCAAGCTCGTGCACACATTGTTTTGTTTGTTGAAGTGATTCTTCAGGGTAAGTTGTAGCACTGGGATTGTGGAGTCGAGTGATGAACGGCCTGTGGTCATACCTCCTTCAGACCCTCCCTCCCAGAGCCAGGCTATTTTGAGCTTCTACCTGTTTCCGCTGCACCTGGCTAGCAGAGGGTGCTGTCTGAGGTTACTAGAGTGAGGCAGAGCATATTTTAATGAGGGGGGGGGCAGGGCTCTTCCTTCCCCACACAACAGGTGTCCTCTATAAGTGCTTGTTAACCAGCTACCCCAAGTGCTTGTGTCCATGCTAGAGTTAGCACGTTTGAGCTTCTGCTAAACCTCTGCACTTGACAAGTTGCCCCTTGTGCCAGAGTTGGGGCACTGCCAGGTAAAAGGGAAAATGAGCCCCCTAGGAAGAGCATTTTGAAAGGATCCCTACCCCAGTGAATGTAAGGCAGAGAGGGCAGCGTTGAGTCCAGACATAGCCAGAAATGTTGCAGTGCGTGGCACAGTGGCCTTTTACCCACCACACTGTTTCCTGCTCCTCGTCATCATCGTCATCATCAGTTTTCTGTGACTAGCTCTCAAGGAACCCATGCCGTCCTCGAGCTCACTGTGTAGCTGAGGCTGCCCTTGAACTCCTCATCCTCCTGCCTCCACCTCCCAAGTGCTGGGATTACAGGTGTGTTTCATCACACCTGGGGATTTCTAGTATTTTTAATATTCTCTAAATACATAGGCATGAACCTGGTAATAAGGGTTTTTTAATTGATTGAATAGGTGATTTAATTAATTAATTCAAAATTACTGCTCAAATGAAATTTTTTTCCTTTCTTTTTTGAGACAGGGCCTCATATTCTAGCCCTACCTAGCTGTCCTGAACTCACTCTCACTAAGTAGATCAGGCTGGCTTTGAACTCACAGATCCACATGCCTCAGCCTCCTGATGGGGGGGGGGAGAGAAAAAACAAAAAAGACCAAACAAAACAATAAAAGACCAAAACCAAAAACCAAAACAAACAAACAAAAAACAAGGTAACTGACTGCTGAGATTAAAGGCGTGCACATCATACCCAGATTGTGTGTGTGTGTGTGTGTGTGTGTGTGTGTGTGTGTGTGTGTGTGTGTAACAGCCCTGGCTGTCCTGGAACTCACTTTTGTAGACCAAGCTGGCCTCAAACTCACTGAGATCCGCCTGCCTCTGTCTCCCGAGTGCTGGGATTAAAGATGTGCGCTACCATTGCCTGGCTATTCCTGATTTCTAAGGCACAAATTACCTTCCCGTCAAAGGCAACTAATAGTATACATTTTTTTGTTTTAAATTATATTTATTTGTTGTTATGGTAGTGGGGCACATGCCATGGAGCATGTGTGGAGGTTAGAGGACAGTTTGTGAGAGTCAGTTCTCTCCTTCCACTGTGTGTATCATGAGGATCAAACTCAGATTATCAGGTCTGGTGGTAAGTGCCTTAACCACTGAGCTATCCTGCTAGTCCTAATGGCATGACTCTCTTGGCTGCCTTTTCAGAGGTATTATGTGCATAAAACAAATTGTATGTGTGTGTTGCTGGGATCACACCCAGGATCTTCCATACAAAGCATATATTTTACTACTGAGCTACACGTTCAGCCTTATGCATACATATTTTTGCTCAAATGCATACTTTTCTGCAAATCTTTTTCCTTACTTCTCTGTACATCTTAGAATTAAGTTGCCGGGCGGTAGTGGCACATGCCTTTAATCCCAGCACTCGGGAGGCAGAGCCAGGCGGATCTCTGTGAGTTTGAGGCCAGCCTGGGCTACAGAGCGAGTTCCAGGAAAGGCGCAAAGCTACACAGAGAAACCCTGTCTCGAAAAACCAAAAACCAAAAACCAAAAAAAAAAAAAAAAAAAAAAAACAAAAAAAAAAAAAAAAAAGAATTAAGTCAAACAAGCCAGTATATGAAGAAGTCTGGAACTTCTGCAGTTTTATACCCATCAGTTATAAAACTCTACCAGACCCCACTGGTTTTTAAGCTGTTTATGATCTGTTCTGACAAAGAGTGTTACAGTCAATAACCTTAGAGACATCATTTTACACCTGTGAGTGGACCTGCAGGGTTGGTTTCCAGATAGAGACTGAAAGGGATAGCTGCATTTGTGATTTCAACGAAGGATGTCAAACAAATACCTTTGGGGTTGGATGGACTTGCACTTCAGCAGTGTGGGGCTGAGTTGGCAGGAACCTGGCTGGTGACCTAGGAGCACATGGAGAAAGCTAGACAGTGACAGCTGCCCCCGACATGATTGTCTCTACTCCATCCCTCAGTGGACCTGGAGAAGCTGCACTCAGTCGGCTGGTCACTGGAGGCCAAGGCTTGGAAACAGGAAAGCGCCTGCTTCTGAACTTGACAGAGGAGTGATTTAGGTAGAGCTGAGGTTTCACTAAAGCTCAGGAGCAGCCTTCACATTGTAAATGATTTGACAGGCTGGGTGGGACACGTAGACCAAAACCAGATGTGAACATGAAGTGAGAAGCATGTCAGCCGCAGAGCTGACCCTGCTGTAGGGAGGCAAAGATTAAATCCCCTGTAGCAGTGAGGACGATGCATGGATTGTTGTCCTAATGTGACACGCCGTAACAAATACAAACAGACAAGCCGGGCGGTGGTGGCGCACGCCTTTGATCCCAGCTCTCGGGAGGCAGAGACAGGAGGATCTCTGTGAGTTCGAGGCCAGCCTGGTCTACAGAGCGACAGGCACCAAAACTACACAGAGAAGCCCTGTCTCGAAAAAACAAACAAAACAAAACAAAAAGTACAACCAGACCACCACAGAGAGCAGGAGGGATCTTAGCTCATCTTAGGCAAGGCTTTACAGACAGAAAAACAGGTGCAGGAAGGTCTAGAACTAGCAAGAGCAGAAGCATCAGCACCTAGTAGTGTGGTGTCAGAGGTAGCCTCAAAGTTGGAGTCGGAGGCCTTTTCCTTCAAGTTACAAGGAGCCAAACTTGGGCCCAAGAAGGACCTAGGACAGAGCTAGTCCATGGTCTCCAATCACTTGAGCCCCACTGTGGGCACATCTGTCTAGTACTCAGGCAACCTCTGTGGGTCCTCCCATCAGGCTTGCTCTGGCTGGCAGCATGGTCTGAGGGTGGACGAATGCTGCCACACCTGAATCAGTGAGAATGAGTCACTGTGGTCCTCGTCATTGCCATGACATTGAGGAAGCCCACATAGAGCACAAGACAGGAGGGGAAATGCGGAGATGGAGTCTGGGATTTGTCTCCGAATGTTCTTCCTAACAGCACCTGTCTAGATAGCTCTGCAGCTGACTGCCTTGTCAGCCTTGGTGACGACATCACACCTCACTGGTCTGTCTGCCATTCTGAGACTTTCCCCTTTGATTGGCTGCCTCTTCTTTCACCTTCTTTTTTTATTTTTTATTTTTTTTTTTATTATCAGCTTGATACAGTACAAATTCTTATTCTAATAGTGAAATGTTTCACTGAAGCTTGCCCAGTGATTGAGTAAAACCAAAACTTATAAGCCACAGTCATCCTAGGGTCCCCCCTGCTAGGTAGCCTCCCTGGATCTGTTGGTTGCACTCTGATTGTTCTTTGCTTTATATCTAGAATCCACTTATGAGTGAGTACATACCATGTTTGTCCTTCTGGGTTTGGTTACCTCACTCAAGATGATATTTTCTAGTTCCATCTATTTGCCTGCAAATTTCATGCTGTCATTGTTTTTCTCTGCTGAGTAGTACTCCATTGTGTGTATGTACCACATTTTCTTTTTCTTTTTTTTCTTTTTTTTTTTGGTTTCTCTGTATAGCTTTGCGCCTTTCCTGGAGCTCACTTGGTAGCCCAGGCTGGCCTCGAACTCACAGAGATCCGCCTGGCTCTGCCTCCCGAGTGCTGGGATTAAAGGCGTGCGCCACCAACGCCTGGCAATTTTCTTAATCCATTCTTCAGTTGACGTGCATCTAGGTTGTTTCCAGGTTCTGGCTATTACAAATAGTGCTGCTATGGACATAGTTGAGCATGTAATTTTGTTCTTTCACCTTCTTCTAAAGAGAATTCTCCTGTTTCTTTCCAATCAACAGATTTACCCATACTCTTGGGGTCAGTGGTCACTTGTGTGCACATGAGTCTCTCTGTCTCTGTATGTCATCCCCTCCCCTGTTCTCTCTTCTGGACTTGAACTCTGTTTACATCGCCTACCAAAATTCCCATCTGGATATCTAGCATCACCTCAGGTACCCATGTGAAATGGAGCCTGTCTCCTGGCTCATCTCGATTTTCTGCTCCTGGCCTTAGCGCTCTTTCAACCACCCAAACCCAGGCCCTGAGTCAGATATGGAGCCTCCTCCTGCTCTTCCATCCCCAAATACTAGTCTTTGCCAACTTCCTTCACAACAGTCTTTGTCCCTCACATTGTCCCTGTTAATCCAAGGTTTTAGTACGCCATGACTCGAATACTCAGTAGCTTCCTACTTGGTCTTTCTCCCTGCAGTACTGATCCCTGCTCCAAGACTCACTCTCCCCCTCCCCCATTTTGTTTGTTTGTTTTTTGAGACAGGGTCTCTCTATGTAGCCCTGGCTACCCTGTAGCTTGCTATATAGATCAGGCCAACCTCGAACTCAGAGATCTGCCTACCTCTATCTCCTGAATGCTGGGACTAAAGGTGTGTGCCACCATGCTGGGTGACAATCTTTTCATTCTTTCATATCAGGTCAGATAGACTTTTTAAGATGGCTCTCTTGATCTTGTCTCTTCTACCCAGAATCCTTCAGGTACCCTCATTACCATAGATAATGTCCAGCTCAAGAGCCCTCTCTTGGCCCGAGCCTGCCTCATTGGCTTTATTACACATGACAAAGAGTACAAGCTTGGAGCTGAACTCTGGGATCAAACCTCATATGCTGTATTGCCCAGAGCAACTATTTCACCTCTCTCCGCCTGAGCATCCTCTTTAAAATAAAATTTCTCTATAAGAAATGTTAAAAAAAAAAAAATAAATAAATAAATAAATAAATAAATAAATAAATAAAGAAAGAAAGAAAGAAAGAAAGAAAGAAAGAAAGAAAAGAAATGTTACAGCTGTGTGTAAAGCAGCTGTGCGGAGAAAATGTCCACAGAGCAGTGCTGAGCACAGAGCACAAGCACATCTGCTGGGTTGTTTTTTAGTGTTGTTTTATATTAGGCCTGTGTGTATGCATGTGTGCCTGGTGCCAGCAGAGACCAGAAGAGGGTGTCAGAGTCCCCGGAACTAGGGTTATGAGTGGTTGTGAGCAGCCATGTGGGTGCTAGGAACCAAAGCCAGCTCCTCTGCAAGAACAAGTACTCTTAACCTGCTTAGCCACCTCTCTAGTCCCCCAAGATGCTAGCTTTTGACCGTATTGCCACTCCCAGAGTGTGCTACACATGGCATACGTTTGCACACGTCGCTCCTCACCATACATGCCCCCGTTAGTTTGATTTCTACTCCCAGAGTGTGCTACACATGGCGTACGTTTGCACACGTCGCTCCTCACCATACATGC
Source organism: Peromyscus melanophrys (assembly GCA_902168415.1). Taxonomy (NCBI): domain Eukaryota; kingdom Metazoa; phylum Chordata; class Mammalia; order Rodentia; family Cricetidae; genus Peromyscus; species Peromyscus melanophrys. The sequence goes on along the minus strand of CABHPR010143829.1, from coordinate 9,119 downwards.
CCCCCGTTAGTTTGATTTCTACTGCTGTGCTAAAAACCATGACCAGGCAAAAGTAACTAGAGGAGGAAAGGGTTCATTTCATCTTCCACTCCAGGTAACAGTCCACCACTGAGGGAAGTCAGGGCCGGAACTCAAGCAGAAGCCATGGAGAAATACGCTTACTGGCTTGATCCTCCTGACTGGCTCAGTTTGTGTTCTCAGGACCACTCTTCCAGGGATGGCATCACCTACCTTGGGCTGAGCTCTTCTGCATCAATCATGAATCAAGAAAATACCCATACAGGCTTGCCTACAGGCCAATCTGATGGGGACATTTTCTCAGCTGAGGTTCCTTCTTCTCAGACGATTCTACTCTGTGTCAAGTGTTCTGGTGGACGCTCCACCTCAGCCCCTGGCACCCTGGCATCCATATACCCAAAGAATCTGGAATGTTCTAGTGGAAGATCCACCTCAACTCCCCTCCCCCATCTCTTTCCCCAAACCCATCCCCTCAAAGTGCGCCAAACACAGCTCCTCCCACAGAGATGCTCAAGACCACTCCCACAGGGTATTTAAGCTGCACCCCAGAAACTAGACATGTAGTTTTCCAGTCTCTTGTCCCGTTTCCTCTCTGGGGGGCTAGAGAATCACCCAGGAATGCTTTACCCATTAAACCAGGGCTTTTTCTAATTCGGTCTGATTTGGTCTGATTTGGATTGCCGCGTCAGCAGAGAGGCCTATCGGGATGCAAAAACCTTTCATCTGGAGGTTCCACCGAGGGGGGTGGATTTTCCCCCACCAGCCCAGGGCCACATCATGGGAAAACACCCCTCTCCCCAACACCTGCTCTCTGCCAGACTAAGATTGGCTCTCAGCTGGGTAAATTGTCCTTTCCAAGTCCTTGCCTAGGAGGGCCTCTGATTTTTGGGGAGTCCTGCCAAAGATGCGGCCGCGCCAGGCCCCTGACCCGTTCCGGAACAAAGGGCTGCCTTTGTTCTGTGGGACCCCTTCTCCAGAAGACGTTCTGTTGAAGGGAATTTCCCACCCACCCTGTTGAAGGGAATTTCCCACCCACCCCACCCCCATTTTTTGACCCAAGGCCTACCACAGTGGACGCATTTTGCTAGGCTTTGAGTCCCCAGCATAGACTTGTGAAATGGGCACATGCAATTTGAAGCCTGATCCGCAAACACCCCTGGGCTGTCTTTTACAAAATCTATTCAAATTGGGGCTCTCTAATACCATCTGCCCTGAACACTTGATTTCTCTGAGCATGAAGGCCTGGCCACAGTACGCTCTCGATTATCAGTCAAGGTGGCCTCCTGAGAAAACTTTAGAATTTTCCATCCTTTGTGATCTTGAAAATTTTTGTTGGCTTGGAGATAAGTGGACAGAACTGCCCTATGTCCACAGTTTTTGGGTTCTGCATTCCCACCCTTCCCGCAGAGGCCAGTGTCACACAGCACTCGTCTTGTTGGCTAGGGTCATGGTGTCTCTAGATTCCCGCCTATCTGGGAACTGGGATCCTGAGAATTCCACTCTGACCATGCTGCCAGGGACACTGGCCCCTCCTCCACTTCCCCAAACTCTACCTACCCAACCCCCTCCCATGGGGCCACATGTTCCATTCATTGGCAGAAACACTGGCCCCTCCTCCACTTCCCCAGAACTCTACCTACCCATCTCCCTCCTATGGGGCCACAAATTGAAGACCAAATTCCTCCTCCTTACCCTCCTTCCTGTCCTCCCCTCTCCGCTGCTTCTCCCATCTTCCAGTGCCTCAACGTACATCTTGGTTGCCTTTTACACACTTGCCTAACACCCCTGAATTTTCCCCGGTTTTCTTATACTCGGTCTCTGCCTTCCCATCCATTTCATTTCTTAGCATCAGATATTATAAAGAAATTTAAAAAGGCTGAGGAGGGTCCCCAAACTCCCCTACAGGAATTGATGAAAATGGCTTTTAAAGTTTTTAATGCTCGAGAGGAGCTAGCCGAGTCAACCCGACAGACAAGGCTGCAACAGAAGGCGATACTCCAAGCCCAAGCCTTAGCAGCCGCCCTGAGGCCACCAGGGCCCCCCTAAGGGGGACAAGGGAAATTGACCACAAGACTCTATCCCGCCGGAGCTCAGCCCAAGTCAGCTCTGCCAGAAACCTGCTTCAAATGCAGCAAGCAGGGCCACTGGTCACGGTATTGCCCTGACTCCAGCTGCCCAGGAGGCCATGCCCTGTCTGCCGACAGCCTGGGCACTGGAAATCAGAATGCCCCCATGTGGGCTCGTCCTTTATGCCATGCCATGGATGGCCAGCCTCAACAACATTGGCAACAGAGACTCTTCTGGCCTTTGAACTTCTAAGCCTGGCGGAGGACTGACACGGCCTAGACTTGGTGACTCCCATTGCCCTCTTCAAGCCTAGGGTGATGCTGCAGGTCACCTTGATGACCTGCACTCTTGGCCACCACACTCTCTCCTGAGTATTTCACAGGTCCAGTCACAGGGGCCCTCCAGATATGTCAGCCTCTGCACCAGCTTTGAGGACACCAACCCGGCGAGGATTGGCAGTGTCATGGTGCCCCTATCGGAAGCTCCCAACATCTCCTGGCAACTCCACATTCCCTATCGCTCACAGTCCTCGGGAAAGGTTGAGAAGGCCAATGGACTCATCAAACAACAGCTCACCAAGCTTTCCATTGAACTCAAAAACAGGTGCCTGAGGTCTCCAGGATGACAATTAACCAGATGCTCCTTCACTCACACCTGCTGAATGTGAGCCCATGAACTCCCGACTCCCCACTTCCCCACGTCGCCCCATGCCCAGAGGAAGTAGCCAGACTTGAACCGGTGTCTCTATCCCCAAAGAGTCTGGAATGTTCTGGTGGAAACTCCACCTCAGCCCCTGGCACTCTGACATCTACATACCCAAAGAGTCTGGAATGTTTGGGTGGGAGCTCCACCTCAACCCCTGGCACCCTGGCATCCATATACCCAAAGAGTATGGAATGTTCTGGTAGAAGATCCACCTCAACTCCCCTCCCCCATCTCTTTCCCCAAACCTGCCCCCTCAAAGCCCGCCAAACACAGCTCCTCCCCCAGAGATGCTCAAGACTACTCCCACAGGGTATATAAGCTGCACCCCAGAAAACAGACAGGTGGTTTTCTGGTCTCTCGTCCCCGTTTCCTCGGGGTGGGGTGGGGGGGCTGGAGAATCACCCGGGAACACTTTACCCATTAAACCAGGGCTTTTTCTAATTCGGTCTGATTTGGATTGCTGTGTCAGTGGAGAGGCCTATCAGGGTGCAAATTCACAAAAACCACTGAATGCTCCACCATCACCCTTCTGTTTGCTCAGTCCAGAATGCCGTTCTCTGCTTGCCAGCTCTAGCTTACCCTTCAAGGACTTGATGTTATGAATTATTGCGGGGGCTGGGGGGTCTGAGGGTATCCTGCCTGTGCAGGGAAACATGCTGGGCAGATGCATGCCATGCGGGCATGCACAACCCAGACGCTGCATCCACGTGGAGAGTTTATTATAATAGAGAGATGAAGAGAAAGTTGGGAAAGAGAGAAGAAAGAGAGGTCAAGGGTGCACACCTCGTGGGAGGAAAAAGCAGAAAAGAGAGAGGAAGGGGGGGAATTTTTCCTTAAAAGGAGGCTTTTACGTCAGGATGCAGGATGGTGCCAAGGGGCGGGTCAGAATATTAACACTGGATACCTCTCATTTCCTCCAGGTGAGTACTTATTTACTGTTACATAGTGCTGCTCAGACTGACCTAGGCTGTGACAGATGTCAGAGGCTTATGAAACCAGTCTTAGGCCACACAAACATATTTTCCTGAAGGGTTCATTTATTCTTATGTTAAAACAACTACTTCAGACATATCATTGGAGTCTAGAGTCAAATATAAAATTGGCCGATTTTATTCATTCATTCATTCATTCATTCATTCATTTATTTTGGTTTTTTGAGACAGAGTTTCTCTGTTTAGCCTTTGCTATCCTGTAACTCACTCTGTAGACCAGGCTGTCCTCGAACTCACAGAGATCCACCTGCCTCTGCCTCCTGAGTGCTGGGATCAAAGGTGTACAGATTAAAAATTGGCAGATTTAAAAAAGACAAAACCTCCAAAGCTACACGGAGAAACTCTTTCTTTCCCCCCTCCCCCACAAAAAAGACAAAACACAGAACTCCTGAGAATATTCAGAGACTGCATCTGTGCTGCAGTGGAAGGTTTGAGAGGCAGGGACACTGTGAGCCCAAAGGCTTGGGACACATGAGGGTAAGCAGGGTAACTCCAGCACAGCGGGAGGCGTCATCTGCACTGGAGGCTTTCTGCAGGATGGTCGCTCTAGGCCCCTACCCCAGATGCTCCGCTTCCTGGGAACGGGCACCTCTGTGTCTTTAGACTCCTAGGTTGCCTGGGGGCAATGCTTGTATTACATGAGTTTTTTGTTTGTTTGTTTGTTTTTTAATTGTCCCCATATGTAGGCCTTATCTCATCAAGTCCATCCTAAACATCTGGAGTGCAGGTGTTTGGCTAGCCTGGTGGGGCAGCTGTGAACGCTGGCTTTGCTGTTTGCTGACTGTGCAGAGCATTTCCCCTCTCAGCCTCAGTTTCTTTATCTGTAAAGCATAGACAATACTCATCTAATGAGATTGTCCTCAGGCCTCAGCTGATAACATGCATGAAATGTTGAGCACAGCAGGTAAGAGTAAGCACTTAGCAAACCTGCCACCCTGCCCAGCGGTGCCAGGCTCTCAGGGAGCATCTGCTCCTCCAGTATCCCCATCCCTCACAGCATCCCTCCTCCACCTACGACTGCATGTTCACAGTAGATTTACCTACTTCCAGACTTCCCTCCCTTAACACTGACCTCACTCACACAACTGCACACATCCTATTGTGGGGCACCACTCTTGATTGTGTACACTGTGTAATTAAGCTGCTATGAGACTCCATCTAAAACAAAGGGCAAAAGCAAACTGTTCCTTTGATCTCATACGCTTTCTAGCCCCCACTCCAGTCTCCACTCACAGGAAAGTGTTCCTCGAAGAACTGCCATGTGATCACGTGGGCAGCATACACTAACACTGGAATGGAGGCTGGCATGGAATCTGTGAAGCACTCCAGATCTTTCTTCCTCATAGTCCACTGGTAGAGCCCGAAGCCACTTCTGCCACTGTCCCTTCCCTAGCATAATATTGACTTTAGCCATGAGCCACAACGAATCTTTCCCCCTTTCAAAACAAACCCAAACCAAACCTGGAGCTCCGTGTCCAGCTCTCCAGGCAGCCTCTTGCCATCACACCACAGAGCTGTTCTTACCAGTTTCCAGGGACCTCTGTGAGGCTGAATCCAGCAAGACCCTCTCAGATTGCATTTTTCCAGCTTCCTGGGAACACCTAAAGGCTGAGACCCTCTGCCAAGACTCTAAGCCCCTCCACCCCCTCTACTGTTCCGGTCTTCCTGTGGCTCTACAGGCTCCTCCCACCCCATCTCCTCTGCTTTATCCACCCATTCTTTGGCCTAAGTGTGGGGCTGGGCTGTCTGTGGATCCCTCTTCTCTCTATACCCCACTTTTCCCCCCAGAGATAGCGTTTCACTGTGTAGCCTTGGCTGGCCTGGAACTCACTCTGGCCTGGAACTCATAGAAATCCTCCTGCCTCTGCCTCCTGAGTCCTGGGATTAAAGGTGTGTATCACCACCACCCGGCTCTCTATATGCTTAATATATTGTTAGACTGATTGATTGGTGGATTTTTCTTTAGACTTTTTAGGGTCTGTCTATGCAGTCCTAACTGTCCTGTTAGTCTCTACATAGACCACGTGACCTTGAACTCACGGAGATCTTGAGTTTTTTGGAGAAAGGTCTTGCTGCGTTACTTTGAAATTTCAGTCCTGAATCAGGTTCTAGAGTGTTGGGGTTACCATGAGCACCACTGTGCCAAGCTCATTCTTGTGACCTTAAATGCCATCTGAAAGTTCCCCAAAGTTAGATCTCAAATCTAAGACCTCTCCAGACTTCCAGATTTACCGCATCTTCTGCCTACACCCCGTCTTCACTGGGATGCGTTGCAAACACTTCAAATGTAACATATTGACTGGGGGTGTAGCTCAGTCATAGAGCACTTGCCTATTATAGGCAAGACCCCAGGTTCCACCCACAGCACTCCCCCAAAGCCAAAATGTCTTAGTTCCCTTCCTACTCTCCTCTTCCTACAGTCCTCCCTGCCACAGTCCTCCCTATCTACTATGGGATATCTGGTCTTCTAATCACTCACGCCAAAACCTGGGGAGTTATTCTTGGCTCCAGTCCCTCAAATCCCATCAAGATCAGCAACCCCTAGTGGTCAGTTGTCCCCTCAAAATCAAATCTGGCCCCTTCTTGCCAGCTCCATCTCCCCCACCCTGCTCCAAATCACATCACTGTCCCCGTTTTCAGACAGACTTCATTAGCCTGCTGAGCAGAATGCTTTCCCCACCTGTCTGCTTCCCCAACTCCACAGACTGTTTCCACCCACAGCTGCAGTCATATTTTCAAAACATAAGTTCAATGATGTCATTCCGTAAAGCCACCCAGTGTCTCCTCTCACTCACTGTAAAATCCAGATTTCTTATCATGGTCTGCAGTGCCCGGTGGGACTGGCCTGCTACCTGTCTGGCCTCATTCCCGGCTGTCTTCCCCTTGTCCCCCGTGTTCTGACCTTCACATTCTTGTGTGGCTAGGCTGGAAACGCTCCTGCCGCCGAGCCTTTCTCCTCGTCATTCCTTCTGTCTGGAACATTTACACAGGTACGAGCCTTTCCCCTCCTTCCTTCACGTCTCTTCTCCAACGCTATCTCGCTACGGGGCCCTTCCTGTCCACCTCCTCCCAAATATCACCTCAGCATTCTCTGACCCCCTACAGACCCCTCACCCTAATCTACTTAATGTTGACCACCATATGACATAACTAATTTCCATGCTCCTTTTGTTAGGTTTCAGTGGTAGTAACACCCCATGGAGAGCTATGGTGCCAGGAACTTAATAGTTGCTCATAAGCTGGGCACGTCAGGCAGGTTTTTTGCTGTCTTGTCAGGGAGTGCTTTTCTAAGTATTACCAGGGGACACCAAGGCTGCTCAGCTCTTGAAAAGACTGCCTTAGAAAGACAGATATGGAAGCCCGGTGGTGTAGTGACACAAGCCTTTTATCCCAGCACTCAGGAGGCAGAGGCAGATGGATCTCTGAGTTCGAGGCCAACCTGGTCTACAGAGAGCTTCCAGGACAGCTAGGACCACACAGAGAAACCTTGTCTTGAAAAACCAAAAAAAAGAAAAAAAAGAAAAAAAAAAAAAGCCGGCAACACAAAAGCCAATAGCTGGCTCTCCTGCCCACGTACCATTTGGGAGCTGCCGGGTAGAGCCATATTAAGGGACTAAAGGTCAGGACGTCAGACCTAATAGACTTTATTGTAAGCATTAGAGTGAATTCCTTGATTCTCATCTGCCAACATCTGGCTCTGTGCCAGGCTGTGCTGGATTTACCACACCACAGGTCAGAGAGTGTGGCAAGCATCTGGTGGTCATGATTAGGCTCTGGAGGTGTTTGGCTTCAGCTACACAGGTTCTCAGGAGCATCAGGGGCTTGTTGCTTAGACAGATAAGAGGCTGAACCAGGAAGACCTCCACAGTCAGCCTGATGTTTCTCCAGAGCTGAGCTGAGCAGAGCAGCATCTACTGGCCATGGATTCTCTCCTGAAGTTCTTGGTGGCTAGGAGGTGTTAAGGGAAGGACAACCTAGGTGGTACCTCAGAGCGGGTAGAGATGCCAGAGGCTGTGGACGACAGGGTGGGAAGAGGAATGCAGAGCAGCGTCAGTTCTATCCCTGATGGACCTCAGCAGTTCCTCACTACTGCCTCTGGTTCCGTGGCTTTGGCGAACCCCTCAGTACTCACAGATAGGCCCATGGGCCCTGTATATACTCTTCCCCCACCATTAGCTCATAAGGTAAGGATCACTAAAGGGGTCTATCTGGAGCCAGACACCTGGAAGACACTTCTTGCTTGTCAGGAGGGACCCCTAGGTCTGTACCCTGTCTCCTAGTCAGGGCAGCCCCTACGCGGACCAGAGGGTGGTAACTCCTGGAGAAGGCCCTGGTTCCCCTGAAAGCTGATCGGGTCTGTCCTGACCTGCACTGGAAGCGGGGGTCTTCAGGGTGTGTCTTCAGCACCTGGTGCACCTCTAGGGGGGGCTTCAAGCCCATCTGCTCTGCCCGATGCCAGCGCTGTAGCCTTGTGATACCTGCCAGGGCAGAAAGAAGACTCAGCATGGGCAGAAGAGAGCATCACACCTGTCAGTCTCAGGAGACAGTGTCCAAGAGTTAGGCAGGTACTTGGATTATTTCTGAGACACATCAATGACAGAACTGGTTCAGAGATGTGCCTGATGGGCTGGAGGTGGGGTTCTCACCTGTGCAAGGCCCATACTGCCAGGCCAGGTCAAACTGCCTCAGCAACTCCAGCTGTGCGTCCTCCTGGCCGAGGGACTGGGTGTCTCCCCCTGCAATAACATGGGGCTCCTCAGGGCCATCCAGGCCTTTGCCCTACCCTGGAATTACAGCTGTGCCACTGTGTCCTGGCTATATCCTCACTCATTTGCCTGTGCCATCCTGCAGCCAGACAGCTCATCAGAAGTGCGAGACATGCTAGCTTCCCCTACTAGCCAACACACACACACACACACACACACGAGTCCTTTCTGGTCTTTGCTTGTCCACTCTTCCTGCCACTCCCACATTTCAGAGACCTAGCTCTGGTGCCAGCTCCCCCTTGCAGTGCCCAGGGGGCCCCTCCCTCTTCTTCACAACAGGGTAGGAGTCAGTGATGAACCGCTTCCGGCCCATGGCGGCCACCCAGGCAGGCAGAGCAGGAGGCAATAGCGGGAAAGAAAAGGCAGGGCAGCGGGCCTGTGAGAGACAGCTGCTGAGAGTGAGAGAGGGCCAGAGAGAGATGGGCCAGCGATGGACAGACAAGTTGACCCAGACAAGCAGAGAGAGGAAGTCCCTAGGTTCCAGAGAATGACGCCTGTCTTCCGCCCCCACAAGCACGCAAACATCAGAGACCTAAGCAAATGGCAAGCGGCCTTTGTGGGCAACTTGTCT
>CABHPR010143828.1:4221-31032 GCA_902168415.1 Peromyscus melanophrys | reverse complement strand
TCGAGACAGGGTTTCTCTGTGTAGCTTTGCGCCTTTCCTGGAACTCACTTGGTAGCCCAGGCTGGCCTCGAACTCACAGAGATCCGCCTGGCTCTGCCTCCTGAGTGCTGGGATTAAAGGCGTGCGCCACCAACGCCCGGCAATAATAAGTCTCTATGTCTTTATTCAGGAGTTGGTTGGTGACCCAAAGGAAATGCCAACTACATTAATAGTTTTAGTAGACTATCATATTCAGTGTAGTCTTTCTTGGTAATTAAAAAGATCTTTTGAGCTAGTGAGGTGGCTTTACAGGTGAAGATGCTTGCTGCTAAGTCTGATGACCTGAATTCAATTCCCAGATCTCACATGGTGGAAAGAAAGAACCAACTCCTGAAGGTGGTCCTCTGATCTCCACATGTGCCCCGTGGCATAGACAAGTACCCCACGCAATAGATAAAGAAATGCAAAAACTATCTCCTCCACTATTTGTATCTTATTCTCCCAGATCAATTTTTAGAATGGTTGTACTTAGTTCAAAGATGTTGACACTAATTACCGTCCTTTGTCCTTTGACAGGACCATGCCTACTCCTCCAATGTTGCCACTTACATTAACAATTACTAATTAGGTAAACAGTGAGGGAAAGGTCCATGGAGTTGACTCAAGCCGCTTAATTCTGCAGTATTGTCTGTGACACCGCCAAAGTCTCTGAGCCTGATGGAGGATTTGTTTTTTAAGACTTAAAAGTAACAAAACATCCATACAAAGTTCTCCCTGGGAAGCCGTTGGATGATTTGGAAAAAGAAAGATTTCTCTTTGAAGCAAATAAATACAAAGAATGTGAAGCCAGAGTGATTGAAAGTGGAAATGTAACATGCCCTTGAGTGCGTTATAGATCTTGCAATAAACCTTTCATAATGTTCTCAAAATTGAAGCCATGCGCTGTCGACAAATTGACAATACAGCCCCCTGTGCCTGTTGTCCCATGGAAGTTATTTTTCACATACATTAGTTTGCCTAAGAATCACTTTGAACCTTGAAGGAAAAGATTTTTTTCTTTAAAAAAATATTTCAAAAATTGAAAGCCTCTACATTTTGTGGCAAATATTTCTTGGCAGAAAGCAAAACTTTCTGCTGTAACATACACAAAAGTTTTCAGGCTTTCAGATGGGGCTGTGCACATCACCAGTATCATCTCTTGCATAAATGAGCGTGTCTCAGGTGAAAAGTAGACTTTTTTTGTCACTACCAGGCATGAAAAAAAATAGAAATTTTTTATTTCAAGTATTTTCCCAGAATCCTATGGCAAAGGGGTGGTGTCTCACTCCTAATTGTTCTTCACAATGTGGGAGTCTCTTTATTATGGAACAAAGGCTCTAGCGCTCCCAGCTGGGACCTACCCAGTAACAACAGGGTAGCATCTGTCCCTGGGAAGCACAGTAGGTTAGTGGAACCCCTAAAGGGCAGTTTTAACTGTTTATTTCAGCTCACAGCCTTAGAGGTTCCAGTCTATGAATGTCTCTTTGTTGCTCAGACTGGCATGGAACTCACTATGTGGTCCAGGCTCTCCTCCAGTTCACAGCAATTCTCCTGCCTCAGCCTCCCAAGTCCCAAGACTACAGGCATGAGCCACCATGCCAAGATTCCTACATTTCTTTTCAAAATGATTGTGCTGGCTAGTTTTATGTAAACTTGATACAAGTTAACATTATCTGGAAGGAGGGAACTTCAGTTAAGAAAATGTCTCCCTAACATCTGGGTGCAAGACATTTTCTTAGTGATTGATGCGGGGAGGGCCCAGACTGGTGGTCCTGGGTTCTGTAAGAAAGCAGGCTGAGAAAGCCATGAAGAGCAAGCCAATAAAGATCACCTCTCCATGCCCTCTGCATCAGCTCCTGCCTCCAGGTTCCTGCCCTCACTGTTTTTGACGATGAATTGTTTGTCATATGATACTACAAGCCGGGCGGTGGTGGCACACACCTTTAATCCCAGCACTCAGGAGGATACTACAAGCAAAATAAACCCTTTCCTCCCTATGTTGTTTTTGGTCATGGTGTTTCATCACAGTAGTAGTAACCCTAACTACGACCATGACCCCACCAAAGACATTTCAGCATAGAACCCTCAAGTCTCCCGAGATACGAGTTCCATTTTTCCTCTTGCTTTTTATAATCACCCTCTCACTGATAAAGCATTATATCCTGATTTTGGATTGTCATGTTTGCTTAAGATGAGTACATTTCTAGACCTCTCTGTTACTTGATTTCCTGTTGCTTGGCCTTGTTGTCTTAGTGAAGCATCGATGGTGACTTGGGTGGAACTGTGTTTGCTCCTGTGACTGGGGAGCCACACCCTGGTAATTACAGACTTGGTTGCCATTCAAAACTAGTACAGTCATCACTAAAACATTACACCAGGGGCGCTTATGCCTCACTGATCTTAGCGAGTTTGGAAACCACTGCAGAAATTCACCGAACATGATGGGTATGTGAAATTATCAAGTTCAAAATTTTACAAGAAAAACATCCCAGTTTCGAGTGAACTATTCTCTCTTTTCAATAGTATAAAAGTCTGGCTCCTCCTTCCTTGGCCCAGCTGACAGCCTACAAATGTTTAAAGGCTTAAAAATGTGCAAGGAAGATTTAGTGTTAGGAACTCTTGAAAGAAGGCATTAAGAAGTCAGTCAATGTTAGGATCTGTTGCCTTTTTAGAAAACAGTCAAGAGCATTGAAGAACTGTTTGAAACGATGGGAGTGGTTAGGTAGATGTATAAATGGAATACCAGCCTTTAAAAACAAGGCTGTAAGTCTGTGCTCACTGACATGTGTTGGCCAATTTTCTGTCACTGTCACAAAGACCTAGACCATCAACTTACAAAGAGGAGACGTTCGTCTCCATCTTGGCTCACAGCTGCAGACGTTTCTGCCCATCCCTGGTTGGTGGTGGTTTGGGGCCTGTAGTGAACACCGTGTTGGAAGCACAAGGCAGAGCAGAACTGGTCACTTTCTTATTGGCTAGTGACAAAGGGGAGGCAGGTGCTTTAAGGGCACACACCTTAAGATCTACAGCCCTCCTCATATCATCATATCCTCCCCACCCCCCACCCCCCACCCTCCCCCAACCCCCCCACCCGCGCCATACAGGTTCTGCAACACCCCAACAGTACCACAGGAGGCACTATCCAAACCACAGCAACATGGAAAGATATTTTAAAGGGGAGGGAATTCTTACTTTTGTTTGAAGTAAGGGAGAAAAAAAATACATAGTTTTTAATGTGTATGCATTGGTGGATATATATATCAAAATGATAGTGTCTGGGTGTTGAATTCAAGATAACCTTTGTATTTTCTGATTTTTTTAACAATGAATGCTGATTACTTTCACAATCAGACAAAACAAGAATGACATTTATATTTAAATAAGATAATAATAAATGAGGTGTCAGAGAAATGGCTAAGCAGGTAAAGGAATTTATTATCAAGCCTAGGGACCTGAGTTTGATCCTTAGAACCTACATGGTAGAAAGAAAGAGCTGACTCCCAAAAGTTTCCCTCTGACCTCCACATACACGCCCCAGTATTCACACATTCATGCACACCCACCAAAACAGCCTCATAAAAAATAATACATGTGAAACTGTTTAAAAGAATAAATGGGTTAAATAAGAAAAATCCTCCCCCCTCCCTCCCTCTCCCTCTCCCTCTCTCCTGTATCTGAATTCTGCTTCACTCTGGTAGCCTGGCTACTACATGCAGATTCTAGCTTCATTATAGGAAAGTTGACAACATCTGGCTCCAGATTCTAATAAAATTATACCCGTGTTTAACTCTGGCAAATAAATAGAGACAATCTTCTTTATTAGCTCCAGCAGGAAAGCCAGAGTAAATTGTCTTCAATCAGGACCCCATAATACCGTTAGACGTGAGAGGGAGCCTGCAGAGGGTAGAATTTTCTGATGGGACAGGTCTTGGGCACTGTGACCATCGAGAAGAAAGAATCTACTGAGTTGGTTTCTGCTGTACTTTGGATCTTGAATGTCACTCAAAAGACCACAGAGTGGGGCTGTACTAGGAGGAAGTAAAGTCTGCAATAGTTGGAACTTGTGGAGATCTTAGTCTTGGGGCATGCCCTTGAAGGAAAGTGAGTGTCTCTGTCTGTCTCTGTCTGTCTCTCTGTCTCTGTCTCTGTCTCTGTCTCTCTCTCTTGTGTGTATTTTTTGAGTACAGATGAGCAATTTTTCTCTGCTATTTGCTCCAGCCATAATGTGTAACTAAGTCACTTGATCATTATTAGAACAAACCTTGAGCAAACTGACAGACCTATGTTGGAACTCGAGCCCCTTCCCTGCCACTGCCAATGCCAAACTCAGCCACCCAATATGATCTGCATCCTGATATCCCGGGGAAGGCAGTATTAAAGATAAAATGGCCTTGGACACACACCTCCAGGAGAAACTGCAGGGTCGCACATAGCTCTCCAAAGTTGCGTTAACTTCTCCTTCTCCAAATTCCCTATGTAAACTCTTAAGAACCCCTTCCCCGTTTGGCAGACACTGCTTTCTTGCTGTGTCTGCCTCTTGCTAATTGAAATAAACAGTCCTGTCTGCTGACATCAGTCTGGTCTCTTTCTGCCTCCTGTCTCTGTGAACTGCCTTTGACAATCTCACATTACGCCGCTTTAGAAATCTAGCAATCATAGACCCAGGATCTCCAAACTATGAGCCCAAATAATCCTTTTTAATACATAATTTCATTTTCTCAGATATTCTGCTATAATGAAAAAATGCTAATGCATTATCATCTGCAGAAGAGAGAAAGAGATGCTGAAAACACTAAAACAATAGATAAACAATATTCTTTATAGAGTTTCAGAGTAAGAATAATGATTTTCTTTTTCTTTTTGGTTTTTCGAGACAAGGTTCTCTGTGTAGCCTTGGCTGTCCTGGAACTCACTCTGTAGACCCCACTGGCCTTGAATTCACAGAGATACACCTGCCTCTGCCTCCCAAGTGTTAGGATTAAAGGCGTGCACCACCACTACCCGGCCAAGAATAATGAATTTTAAAATGTGTTCACATTGGGTTTTTCAGCATTTGGAAACTGGAAGGCACCATTCAATGTCTAAACTACAGAATGTATTCATTCAACAAATATTTCTCAGCTATCTCCTCTGTGCCCAGGAGCACACATCCTGCTGGGTTGAGGAGCAAACAAAATAACCTCACGCTCATGGATCTCACATGACCAAACATCAGAAACAAATCTACCAGATGAATCTAAAATTGCCCTCTGGCTAGAAATTTTGTTAAAACCAAAGAAAATCCAAGGGCTGGAGAGATGGCTCGGTGGGTAAAATGCTTGCTGAGCAAGCTTGGGGACCTGAGTTAGGACCCCCAGCACCCATCTAAAAAGCTGGACATGGCAGCCAGTGCCTGTAACCCAGGCTCCGGGTGGACAGAGACAGGTAGATCCCAGGGTTTTGCCAAATTGTGAACTGCAGAGTCAATGAAAGACCCTATTTCAAAACGAAGGTAGAGAGAAGCCAAGGTCAAGATGTCTAATCCCATCTCTGGCCTCTGTGGGCATATGCACAGGCTAGCACACCCATCCCTGACACACACACATGTGCATACACGCACTCTGTAAAAGCAACGCAAAGGAAGACTGCAAGGGTAAAGGTGATTGCCAGGCGAATGCAACCCCCTGACCTTGACCCCTGAAACCCACATAAAGATAGAAGAGGTGGAAGGAGAGAGCTGGCCCCATAAAGTTGTCTTCTGGCCTCCACAGGTGCATGCCTCCACCCCACCACACACACAAGAATCATAATAAATAATTTCTTCAATAAAACGCAACTCCGCTTTCATGCCACTGGTTCCACTTGCCTATGAGCGCCCTATTAAGATACTACTCATGAGGAGAGCAACTGAGTCGTAAAACTTAACAGGCATGAAAAGATCACAGGCTCCTGTGCCTGGTGTCTGCAGAAAGCTGCATTATGAAGACACACCCCAAGGCACTCTGCAGCATCCTTGAGCTCTGACCTGTGTTCCTTAACCTGCCCCTTCCGTGACAGAAGGAAAACTAATCTCCTGGTGTATATTTAATTTCAAGCAAAAAAAAATTTTTTTTTCACACTGGCTCAGTGCTGAATGAACCTCCCAGGCCAGTGGATGAAGCCACAGAGAGCAGAACAAGACACTCACTTCTGTCTTGGTGTTTGCCCTTGGCATAGCAAATACTTAACATGGAGTTTCAAGTCTTAGAGAGAGACGCCAAAGCAAATTTTGGTTAGTGGATCCTTATGCTATTTTTAATAACTAGGATCATTGGACTGACAATACATATTTGGGGATGTATACATAGGCTTGCCTAGCATGTGCAAGGCAGCACTGTGGAAGGGGGTGGGGAGCGACACATGATACAGTAGCCTATAATGCAAGCACTCAGGAATCTGAGACAGGAGGATCACAAACTTGATGCCAGCCCAGGCTCAAAAAACATAGCAGGAGCTGGGTGGTGGTGGTGGCGCACGCCTTTAATCCCAGCACTCGGGAGGCCGAGGCAAGCGGATCTCTGAGAGTTCGAGGCCAGCCTGGGCTACAGAGTGAGTTCCAGGAAAGGCTCCAAAGCTACACAGAGAAACCCTGTCTCAAAAAACCACACACACACACAAAAATTATATAAAAACATAGCAGGGTGTTGGTGAGAAGTTTCGGTGGTTAGGAGTGGGTCCTGCTCTTGCAGAAGATCCAAGTTCAGCTCCCAGCAGCCAAGTTGGTGGTTCCCAACTGCCAGTGCCAGGGAAGCCAATGCCCTCTTCTGGACTCTGCACATGTGTACACACACATACACATTCAATTCAAAATAAAGGACATCTTTTCAAAACCGTAACAATATAATCCCCAAGCATGGTGATTCCCAGTTGGCTACAGAGAACTACAGTGCAACAATACCCAACACCTGGGATGGGAGTGCAGGAGGCGTGGTGGTTTGAATGAGAATGGGCCCATAGGCTCATCTGCTTCAATACTTGGTCACAGTTGATGGAACTGTGTGGGAAGGATTAGGAGGTGTGGCCTTGTTGAAGGAGGTGTGTCACTGGGGGTGGGCTTTGAGGTTTGAGAAGATTCAGGCTGTTTTCAGTGTCTCTGCCCACAACTTGTGAATCAAGATGTGTGAGCTCTCAGCTGTTCCTGCCATCATGCCTTTGCTCCACCATCACGGACTCCAACTCCCTGAAACTGTGAGGCCCAATCGAAATGCTTCCTTTTATAAGTCGCCTTGTTCATGGTGTCTCATAAAAAGTAACTAAGACAGGTGGGGGTTGCACATTGCTTTAAAAAGCATTGGACAGGTCGGGCGGTGATGGCGCACACCTTTGATCCCAGCACTCAGGAGGCAGAGCCAAGCAGATCTCTGTGAGTTCGAGGCCAGCCTGGTCTACAGAGCGAGATCCAGGACAGGAACCAAAGCTACACAGAGAAACCCTGTCTCAAAAAAGAAAAAAAAAAAAGCATTGGACAGAGGGTGGAGTGCAACTCGGGGTACGTGCTTAGCATGCACCCACCATAGGTCAAAGCCTCAGCACATACACAATAAATACTTATTGTGGTGATTTTTTTTAATAATTTACTTAACTTTATTTCATGTGCATTAGTGTGAGGGTGTCAGATTCCCTGGAACTTGAGCTACAGACAGTTGTGAGCCGCCATGTGGGTGCAGGGAATTGAACCCAGGTCCTCTGGAAGAGCAGCTAGTGCTCTTAACCACTGAGCCATCTCTCCAGCTCCTATTGTGGTGATTTTAATATGTGGCTAGATTTAATAACTGCTTAAAAAAGAAGACCCAGGCAGGAGCAGGGAGGGAGGAAGGTGGAGACTTTGGGTCTAGAAGCCTTGGCATTTTATGCTGACCTAAATTTCTTTAGCAAATCACTTTAATTCTTATCACTTACCCACTTTTAAAATAGGGGTAGAATTGAGCATGGTGGTATGTGCCTGTAATCTCAGTACTCAGGAGGCTGAGCTCAAGGCCAGCCTCAGCTACATAGTGAGCTTTAGGCTATCCTGGGCTACATGAGACCTCATCTCAAAACAAAGTGATCTAACATCTATATTCTTTTCTTTCTGTCTACCATTTTCTCTTCCTCACTCATTATTTCAGTCTTTCACTCATGAACAAGTATTTGATGAGAGTATTATGCTAGGTAATAAATCAAAAATAAAATTGATACTTCCATTTGAGTATTACAGTGTTAGGAAGGTAATAAGTTTAATAGCACATGTGAATTTGCCATCCTGAGATTTCCAAGTAAGTTTGAATTAATAAATTTTTTTTAGAAACTCTACAAAAAACAAATACACGATCTTCCTGTACTAGATTTATTGTGTAAACAGTTGTGTTGCAGTTTGAATTGTGTCAAGCTAACATCAACATTTCTGACCTCACATGCTTTCCTGAGCCACACTGCGGGCTAGCTGTCTGTCACTGTGCAAATGTCTAGCTCATATTTTAAATAAAAAAACATAAATGCCTACAATTCATCAGGTCCCACATAAGAAAAGACCCTGAAATGTCATCAGCTTCAAGAGTTATCCTAATTTAAGACTCTTCGGGTGTCATTGAAATATATTCTGATGTTCTGTTTCTTTGAATTTATTAAATCCTTCCCAGTGAGTCCGGCAATGGCAGCTGGATGTTTAGCTTCTGTCCAATCCCCAAATCAGGTTATTGTCGAGGCAAAAGAAGAAGCCGGAGTTATTTAATGGTAAACACTTTCCTCTGGACTCTTCATCCTGTTTTTAATTCAAGTTGCAAGATTCACAACTGGCTAAGAATCAACTTAGTGCATACTAAGCATGTGTGAGTCCTTGGGCAATTCCCAGCATTTGCACCAAAAAAAAGATTTTAAAAAACTCAGGGGCAGGGGATGTTGCTCAGCTCAGTGGTAGAGCCCACACTTAACTTGTGTGAGGCCCTGGTTCCAACCCCCAACAGCAGAAACAAAGAAATAACAACCACAAAACCCTCAAACTCTTCTATGAATAATTCCAAGACAAGGACTGTAGCTCCCCCATAGAAAGATGGACATCATCATACTATAGAATCAACCAATGGACTGGTAAAAAATACAGAGAAGCCCATTGTGCTCTCTCTCTCTCTCTCTCTCTCTCTCTCTCTCTCTCTCTCTCTCTCACACACACACACACACACACACACACACACACACACACACACACACACTTAATCCCAGCACTCAGGAGACTAAGGCAGGTTTATGAGTTCAAAGCCAGCCAGGACTACATAGTAAATCCCAGGCCAGCCTGAACTACATGGCTGGACCCTATCTTAAAATGACCAAACAGTGGTTAAGAGCATGCACTGCCCTTGAAGATGACCAGCATCCCATCAGGCAGCTCACTACAGTCTGCAGCTCCAGCTAACAGCACTCTCTCTTCTGGCCTCCGTAGGTACCTGCATTCACACACACCTATCTCCACCACATACACATATACATATAGCAATATATATAAGAACAAAATCAGGCTGGTAGCTCCGAAGAGACTAGTCTTATCCAAAACATGAAGTTCCTTGTAACTGAGAATGTTTATCATATCTATCATATAATTATTATAAAGTGTGAGTTTGCTCATAAGAATCAAGATATATCCAAGGACGATGAAGGAGAATGAACATGTAGAGAACTGGGTAAGTCGAAGTTTTGGGGGTGCTATGTCTGAATCTGTTTTCTCCCTTGTAAATTCATCCGTTGGCAAGGATGGGAACAGGAGACAGGGACAAAGAGAAACGAAGTATAATGACACAAATACCTGAAGATGCCTTCATGGAACCTGTTGCTTTGTGTTGAACTTTAAAAAAACTAAGGAAGTGCAGATTCTTCATTACTGGAAAAAAGAAACTTCATATGTTGAAAAGTGTCTTCCTGATGTGGCACTGTTTGGAAGCAATTAAGAATAGATGAGGTAATCGGGACTCTGGATGGGGCTAGTATCTTGAGAATCAGGTCTTGTCTACTTGCACATATTCTTGGGTTCAGTTCCTAACACTGTGCAAAACCTGAGGCGATGGCCACACCTGTAACCCCAGCATTCAGAAGGCTGAGGCAGGAGGAGTGCTGTGAGTTCAAGTCCAGTTTGGGCTGCACAGTGAGCTCCAAGTCCAGCCAAGGATACAGAATGACACTCTCTTTCTCTCTCAAACAAAAAGATCAAACTCTGGGATTACAATCCTCTAGCTGAGTACAGAAAGTGAACATTGATGTCGACTGTGGTAACTAAGAAAAACTATTGTGCAGGGCAGTGGTGGCGCATGCCTTTAATCCCAGCACTCGGGAGGCAGAGCCAGGCAGATCTCTGTGAGTTCCAGGCCAGCCTGGTCTCCAAAGCAAGTTCCAGGAAAGGCACAAAGCTACACAGAGAAACCCTGTCTCAAAAAACAAAAAACAAAAAAACAAAAAACAAAAAACAAAACAAAAAAAAAAACAAAAAGAAAAAGAAAAACTATTGTCAAGACTGGTCACTCCTCTTTACAAATACACAACTGAGTCACGGGTTGTAAAAAGCTGTCTTTTTAGGGCTGGAGAGATGGCTCAGTGGTTAAGAGGTGAGGTCCTGAGTTCAATTCCCAGCAACCACATGGTGGCTCACAACCATCTATAGTGGGATCTGATGCCCTCTTCTGTCATGCCGGCATACATGCAAATAGAGCACTTATAAATATACATAAATAAATGAATCTTTTATTTTCATTATTATTATTTGGGGGTTTTGTTTGCTTATTTGTTTGTTTGTTTTTTGAAACAGAGCTTCTCTGTGTTATCCTGGCTATCCTGAAACTCGCTCTGTAGATCAGGCTGGCCTCGAACTCACAGAGATCCGCCTGCCTCTGCCTTCCATGCTTGGATTAAAAGTGTGCATCACCATTGCCTGGTCTTTTTTGTTTTGTTTTAAGCTGTTCTTTCTCCTTCTGAAATGCAACAGACGCACATCCACGTATAGGCTGTCTTGAACTTTGTTAGTGTGAAGAGGATATTCTGTGCGTTGCACTGAGGCAGCCTGCATTGGGGGAGGTTATTCCAGTCATATGACAGGCAAGTGACTGAGTTTTAGGAAATTTAAAAAATGGTTTCGATGTGTGTGTATGTGCTGAGCATATGTGTGATGCATGCATGCCAGTGTTCAAGTGCATGTGTGTGCTGAGTTTTAGGAAATTTTTTAGAAATGAAATTTGTCTGGCGATAGTGACTCTTTCATGTTGCATCAAACAGAATGACTTAATACATATACATACACACATAACATACACACACACACATGTAGTAGGTCTCTCCATCCAACCCTGCATTTTAAAACCTTTTCCTAGTTTAAATGTCACCATTCATAATCTTGTCTTGAACGTGTTTACTTCTATAATGCATCATTTCCTCACACATATTACAAAGATTTTTTTTTTTTTAAATCACCAAATCTGGGGGGAAACTTGGTACTTAAGCCTCAGCAGTACACCTTGTGCTGGTAGATTCTGAAAGGAGACATGTGGGGCATTTCTGATGAGTAACGTATGGGTAGTTTTTACCACTCCTGAAGGGATGTATTTCCTGGGGTCGTCATGGTGTTGGGAAACCCACGGCTACACTACCAGAGATGAATCTGGTGCTGGCTTCCCCAGTGGCGTAGTGAGCCGCGGGTGTGCGAAGCAGACACCGCAGTTTAACATGGCCCCCGAGGAACTGGGAGTGATCCCAAGTAGAGCTTCTCACCCTTCATATTATTGCCCTTAGATATTCTAAGAACTACCGGGAGAGACTGACAAGGCCCATTCCCTCTGGAGATTCAGACTGCGGTGATGTTGGGGAGATGCACATTTCTGACAAGCTCTTGTGTGAGAAGGGATCTGCTACTCGAGGGCCACACTCCGATCTGAGCTGCTGTAAGAGCATCAGGTAAAGTTCAAGGTTCCCAACTGGCATTCCTGTCTGTGTGTATCTGGTAGCTGTTGAAGGTGCATTCTGGAGAAAGTAAAAAATGGCAAAAGGAATGTAGCCACTGGCTGACTTCTCAGAGGGAGGTGAACTCACCCTTCATAAGCATGGCGTTGTCATGAGGAACCACTCTTGTGATAAGGAGGAATCCATCCCAGGGGGATTAAAGGTCTCTTGCACTGAGGTATGTGAACTTTGGAGGACTCATCTGGGCCATAACAGATAATGGATACAGAAATTAAATGGAATGTTCGCTAGAGTGATGGGTTTAGACATAAATAAGAAAAGAAATTCCTCTCGAATTACCCGATTCCAGTCACCTCATGGATGTAATGTGATGTCACTAGACCATCATCAGCATCACCTGGGAGCTGATTAGAACTGAAACCCTTGGGTGTCACTCTGGACCTACTGAATTAAAATTCTGCATCGAAAGCCTTCTCATTTTTTATGATGCATGATAACTTCTGAGATAACTGTCAGTCAATGGTGTTCAGAAACACTATCATTCGTTTGCAAGGGGGCAGACAAATGCCTGTTCCTTTCTCAATGTCAGCCTAAGTTTTCAATGTTTCTGGGAATGCACACGACATTTTGGGAAACACTGTTCTAAACATCTACATTTCCAGTGTTGACAATATTTTGAGAAACACTGTTCTAAGACCAGAAGCTTTCAAAAATTTTGAGCAGGACTCATGTTACATCCTGGTTGACAAAACATAAGCACGTTTATAGCTAATACAAGGATTTCACAACACACTTGTTCTTACCCATGCATTGAATGCTGACGCTTTCTGTTCTTTGGTATCTAAATACAGTAGTACCACTACATTGATTTCATGACCCACTCTAATAGGTTGCAACTGCAGCTTGAAAAACAAGTCCCAGATCACTGCTTCTCAAATTTTCCAAAGCATTTGCAGACTAATTGAGAATGACAGAGGGAGTCGGAGCCTGAGGTGCTGTAGTTCTAGTAAGGTTCCAAGGACTGCTGATGCTGAGGACCCATCCATTGCCCTTCTAATGGAAAGGCCCCCCACCAAAAGGAGTGCAAAATATACAAAAGCAACCTTGATGCTAATCTTCCACAGGATCACCTCGGTTTGTGACAGTAAGCTTTAGAAAGACTTGCAACTAAGCCTGCACGTGGGGGTGAGGGGGGGCACTTGCCTTTAATCCCAGCACTTGGGAGGCCGAGACAAGCAGAACTCTGTGACTTGGAGGCCAGCCTGGTCTATATTATAGCGAGTCCAAGGCCAGTCAGGGCTACACAGTGAGACCCTCCCCTTGCACCACCACTACCCCCAAAAAAGAAGGAAAGAAAAAAAAAAGAAAGAAATTATAAGTAGCAACTAGACCAGTGGTGTTAACCTTTACGATTATATGGGTATAAGCAGGGATTTCAGCAGATGTCAAACTAAGTGCGTTTATGAGAACTCACAAAGAGATCTGTCTTCATCTTCTGCCTCAATCCTAGAGAATTTTACTTACTCTTGAGTCTTCAAAACTCAGACTGGAGCTGGAGAGAGGGCTCAGCATGTAAGAGCACTTGTTGCTCTTGCAAAGGACCCAGTTTCAGGATGTGGTGGTTCACAATTATCCATAACTCCAGTCCCAGGGGTCCCGTGTTCTTTTCTGACCTCCACAGGCACCAGGCATGCATGTGGTGCACATATATACATGCAGGCAAAACACAGACATAAAATAAAAATAAATAAATCTAAACACTTTTAAATCAGGTCAGTTCAAGAACAGTGGTCTATGTCTTGCATTACAATTAAAATCTCTCTTCACAAGTGAAGGAATTCAAGAAGTGGTCTAGAGAGAAAGGTCAGGACATCGTCAAATGAAAGATGATTGACTGATTTCTCCCAGTGGGCTCCACCTCAATGAATTCAGACTGGCTGTCAGTCTTGCAGGCTCAGAAGCCTGAAATGTCAGCCAGAAAACAGTGCCCAGAATCTCACAGTGTCCGCTGACATTGACCTAGACTACCGATACTGTGAACATATAAAATAAGAATGCTGGCCAGGGATGGTGATGTATGCCTACGATCCTAGTACTCAAACAGGAAGATCATGAGCTCAGGGCCATTTAAGACAAAAACAAACAAACAAGAGGAAATAGAAATTCTGGGTTATTTGACAATGAAAAATACAGAGCTGCCAGGAGGTCCTACACTCACATCCTATATTTGTCTTTTATCTTCTTGTGGGAATTGTGGAGTTGAAAGCAAGTTGGTATGTAAAATGAATAGAAAATCTCTTAATTAAAAAAAATAAAAAAATGATGAGGTTGCTGATGAGCATGGTAGGATCAGTGAAAGGGAATTTGTAAATATCTCAAAGAATTCTTGGTCATCTCCCTAATATGGAATTTATCTGCTAAACAGCACTTTTCCAGCCTGATAATACGTGCCAGTAATCTCTGCACTCTAGAGGCTGAGGCTGGGGGATTACTACAAGTTCAAGACCAGCTTGGGCTCCATAGTGAATAACAGGCTATCTAGGGCTACCTAGCAAGATCCTGTCTCCTTGTCTCAAAGCAAACAACAGAGTGCTCTGGATATGGTTGGTACATACCTGCCATTCCAGCATCTGGGAGATGGAGACATGAGGCTCAATCAGTTGAAGATCAGCCTGGCTGCGTAGTGAGTTTAAGGCCAGTCTGGGCAACATGGGATTCTGTCTGAAAACAAATAGACAGACAGATGGACAGACAGATGGGCGAATTGATAAAAATAAATAAATACAGGGTACCATTTTTTTCCTGCAGTCAGAATCCATCTCCGACATTTACGGATCTCTAGACACTGCAGTGAGTGACCCACATTCAAAGTGACTCTTCTTATGAATACATTTAGTCAGTACATTGAGTGTTTTCAGTTTGTATCTTTAACTTTTTATTACTATTATTACATATCTCTGCTCTCACCTATAGTATCTATAATTTGCAGAGTCTCCCAGAGAGGAACACAATTTCTATACTTTTAAAGGACATTTTGTTAATTGCCATAAGTTTAGTGATTAAGGGAATATTCCCCCTCCACACAATAAGTTTAGATTTTTAGTTTGTTTGTTTTTCCTTTTTTTTCCTTGCTTTTTGAGACAGGTTTTTCTCTGTGTACCAGCCCTAGCTGTCCTAGAACTTTTTGTAGCCCAGGCTGGCCTCGAACTCACAGAGATCCGCCTGCCTCTGCCTCCCGAGTGCTGGGATTACAGGCGTGCGCCGCCGTGCCTGGTTTGCTTACTTATTTTTGGTCTCCTAAGGGCATTTCTTAACAAGCACTCCACTGAGATGCCTAACGGCATTTCTTCTGGACCCCTCTACTATTTCTGTTTGGTTCTCTCTGGGTCTCCTGGTACCCTGGGATGTGCCTTCACCAACTTCCTGGAGATTGCTTTATATTCCTTCCGGGTTATCTCTCCCATTCCCCGTAACTCTGTTTCCTGGTTTAGTTTTTCACTTGGGTAGAATACACCCTTCGGGAGACCTGCCAGGACATATAGGAGGTAATTTTTAAGCCTATCACCTAATTATTCTATTATAACTGTGTTCTGTTATGCCTGATTTGATAATTTTAACAACTTCGTTATTTTTTTTTTGTTTTGTTTTGGGTTTTTTGTTTTGTTTTTGTTTTTCGAGACAGGGTTTCTCTGTGTAGTTTTGGTACCTGTCCTGGATCTCGCTCTGTAGTCCAGGCTGGCCTCGAACTGACAGAGATCCGCCTGGCTCTGCCTCCCGAGTGCTGACATTAAAGACGTGCGCCACCACAGCCTGGCCAATTTTGTTATTTAATAATTTCTTCCCAGTGTTCTCATGGCCCTTCTCAAAAAAACTCTGCAAACGTCTTTTTATATTTTGTGGTGATGGTTTATGAGCAACTGGTCCATTCATCTTCTCCCTGTCTGTGTATCAGCCCCTCCCCTGGCCCCCTCCAGTATATAATACTATGCCCAGAGCATAGCAACAGGGAACTAAAATATTTTCAGCCCTGGGTACTTTTTCATTTGTAAAAATTTTGTTATACTAGGTTATATAAGGCCATGTTCACACGAGTATATACTACACTCAGACAACATCCCCCACCTAGTTGCTTTTTCCTTATCCTTTGTCCTCTCTCCCACTGGTCCCTTTTGGTCTCCAGAGTTTTATTTCTACTTTCATGTCCTCTTTCTCCCTCCTTCTCTGTCTGTCTGTCTGTCTGTCTGTCTCTCTCTCTCTCTCTGAATATATATATATGTTCCATGCATCTATAAAGTATATATATTTCATGCATCTGTAAAGTATAGGGCCCA
Organism: Peromyscus melanophrys; assembly: GCA_902168415.1. NCBI lineage: Eukaryota > Metazoa > Chordata > Mammalia > Rodentia > Cricetidae > Peromyscus > Peromyscus melanophrys. Next base: position 14,752 of record CABHPR010143828.1, on the reverse strand, counting down.
CAAATGAAAGAAAACATGCAGTATTTGTCTTTCTGATATTGGCTTTATTCATTTACTATCGTTATGTCTAGTTTTACTTGTTTTCTTGCAGATGACATAACTTTATTCTTTATGGATGAAAAACTCCACTGTGTATCCACACCTCACTTTCTTTATCCGTTCCTTGTCCGTTGATCGCCCAGGCTGGTTCTGTAACTTCGCCGTTGTGAACAGCGCTGCGGTGAACCTTGCTGTGCGAGTGTGCTTAAGTTCTGAATAAAAATTTGCTGAAGAAACGAGACAGCTGAGCACATCGAAGATGGTTCCTGCGCCAAGGATCTCCTCGAGTCCTCATTACACAGTGCACACAGACGCACTTGCAGGCACGGTGCATTCTCTTAACTGTGACTAATGACCAGAAATGCACACACACTCAGATGGGTTGACAGGCCTGACCCCAAGGTGACGCAAAGCCTGCTGCCATGGGGTCCCCAGAAAGCGGGGATCTTTGTGCCTCTGCTGATGGAGGCTCAGCACTCGTTCATAGTAACTGCTTCTATTAGTCAAGGATACCGACAGGAAACAGATGGCGTACTCAGAATAGGGTGACATGAGGAGAGGCCATTTATGAGCTGCAGGGGAACCACAAGCGATAGTGAGGCGAATACAGAAAAAGCTGTTGCCGCTGCCCCCGGGTCTGAAGGGAGAGGTTACACATAGACATGTATGGCCAGCCTTGAGAAGGATAGTGGTCGCTTCCTACAGCCACCTGACCTCTAGCAGGGCCACCCCGATGAGAATAGCCTCAGTCCAAGTCACAGGGTTCAGTTTTACATGGCTGGAACTAACGTGGAATCTAATGGGGGGGAGGGATCAAGCCAAGGACTCTCTGCGACAAGTTGGCACATTCCCAAATCTGACCTCCAAGGCATGCCTTTCTAAAAAGAAAATCAGATTTACTTTTTTCCTCCTTTACCAGGAAAAATACACACAGTATGCTGAGGAATGACTACAAACTGCAGGAATTTGGCTTTGTTTTTGTTTTGTTTTACAATTTGTGTGTGTGTGTGTGTGTGTGTGTGTGTGTGTGTGTGTGTGTGTGCATGTGGGTACATGCACGTGTGCAAGTGTGTTCACGTGTATGTGCATGCACGTGTGTGCCATAGTATACGTGTGTTAGTGTGTATATTTGTGTACATACATGTGTGCCACAGTGTGCGAGTGTGTGCACATATGTATGTGCATATGTGCCACAGTGAGCATGTGTGGCCACGTGTATATGTGCCACCATATGCATATATGTTTATGTGTGCATATGTACGTGCATGCACATGTATGCCACCATGTGCATAAGTGTGTGTGTGTGTGTGTATGTGTGCACACAGGCAGATGTGCCACAGTGTGGAGGTCAGGAAACAATCTGCAGGCATCTGCTCCTTCCTTCCGCCACACAGATTCTGGAATCAAACTCGGATTGTCAGGCTTGGCAGCAAGTGCCTTGCTTACCTGCTGAGCCATCTTAAGGGCCTCCTACGTTTTGGCTTTGTTTTGTTTTTCCGGTCTGGCCTGGAACTTGCCATGTCCTACAACAGGCAGGCCTCAAACTCAAAAATCCTTTTGCTTTCGCCTCTGAGTGCTGGGATCGCAGCTGGGCACCACTGTGTTCCTAAATGTCTGTCACCTCGTAGAGGACCTGCTTGTCAGGCTGACCCTATCAAATAAGAACAGGAAGAACTTTCTAGCTCGTTTTGTTTTTGTATGTATGTTTGTTTTATTTTTATGAGACAAATTCTTGCCATGTAGGTCTGTCCTCAAATTTCTAATTCTCCTTCTCTCAGCCTCTTGAGTGCTGGGATTGTGAGCATGCACAACCACACCACGTTTTTGGGTTTTTTTTAAAATGTTTTTCAGATAGAATTCCCCATCTCTGTATTTGAGGCTGGCCTCAAATTTACACTCCTCCTACCTCAACCTTCTGAGGCAGGTCCTGCTAAGAGTGAGTAAGGCTCCCACTGCCTCAACCTTCTGAGGCAGGTCCTGCTAAGAGTGAGTAAGGCTCCCACCATCACTTGGGGATACAAAGGCTGCATCAGTTCCCAGGGAGAAGGGACCGCCAAGTGCTTGACTAAACAGTCTTCCCCCTACCCCCAGATGCCCAGGCTAGGGTTCAAGTTTCCAGTCCTTGGGGAGGAAATCAGAATGTGAACCAGCAGTCAAGGTAAAATTTACAGACCGGTCAACCCTCAGCGTCCAGGGAGATGCATGCCGTGAGCACACAGGATCTGTGTGTCAGAACAAGATCGATCTTAGATGTGCGCTGATTAGAGGATAGTTCGAGCAGGCTATTAAAATAACCCGCGGTGTGGATTGAATAAAGTATTTGATACTGCTGAGCTTGGAATAGCTAGAAGATCTTAGGGATGTGCCGCTCAGCAGAGCAAGCCAGAAGAAGCAAGAAGCAGCTTTTTTCTTTTTTTTCTTACCTTTTAAAATCACCCTTTCCACTCACTTTTTAAATTAAACTATGCTAAAGTTTTTTATGGGGGTTTACATTTGTTTGTTTGTTTTTGAAACAGACTCTCACTATGCTGCCCAGCCTGGCCTCAAGCTCACTCTCTGCTCCAGGGTCCAGAGTGCTGGGGTTACAGGCATGTATCACCATGCTCAGCTAGCTGGAAAGCTTGAGCTTTGAGTGCTTAACCAAAATAAGCAAGACAAGACCACAGCATCTACCTGGTTTATGGCGATACTTTACTTGTGCTGAAATGTGATTTGTATGTTAATAAATAAAGTTGCCTGGAGATCAGAGGTCAGCTAGCCATAAATAAGTCAGATGGTGGTAGCCCATGCCCTTAATCCGACCACATGGCAGGCAGAGTCTCTGTGTGGTCAAGGACACAGCCAAGCGTGGTGACTCAAACCTTTAATCCCAGTACCAACCATAGAGTCCTGGAGGTCTGTATAGACAGGCAGTGACGAGGAAGTCATGCTGTTGTGTTTAGAGCCAATGAGAAGGCAGAACAGAAAGACAATAAAAACACAAGTCAGGCAGGAAGAAGCTCTCTCTCTCTGGGGAAGCTACTGCCGGTGGTAAGATAAAGTAGTCATAGCTCTTGCTCTGATCTCTTTGGCTCTGTGTTTGGCTCTGTGTTTCTTATTTAATAAGACTGTTTAGAAATTCATCTACACTGGTTGTACTCAGTATCTCCTCTTTTATGTATTAGGTATTTCTCATTAGTCTGCATAACAACTTTAGAGGTAGGTGCAACTGAACTGTACAGATAAGGAATTAGACATTTAGCATAACAAAGAAAAGAACATACAACTTTAGGGTTTGGCACAAATTTACTCCAAGCAGTGGTGGCGTTTGCCTTTAATCCCAGCACACGGGAGGCGGAGGCAGGCGGATCTGCAAGTTTGAGGTCAAAGCAAAGCAAGTTTCAGGACATCCAGAGCTGTTACACGGACAGAAACACCCTGTCTCAAAAACAAAGCAAAACAAACAACAAACTTACTGGGCTCCAAGACCTGTGTTAACATCTGCCTGATATTCCAGCTATCTGAGGCTAGCTGACAATGGTTTTAGTCAGCCTCAAGTGTTGACTTTCTTAGGGTCGTCAAGAACGATGAGGACGGGCTGGAGAGATGGCTCAGCCGTGAAAGGCTAGGCTCACAACCAAAAATATAAGAATGATGAGGACAAGCAAGCTTAAATCTCTTAAGGTCATGGGAGGATGCATATTCTCATATTATCACTTACTTGCTTGGTTAAAAGGGCCAGACTATTTTATTCATCTTTACATCTTTATGTCAGGTGCTGTACCTACCATATTTAAAATACTTTCTATGAGAAGTCATCTCACCCACAGCTGTTCATGACAGGGCAGTCTATGTATTGTTCTGTGTTATTTCCCTCTTTCAGAACGACCTGAATCATGAGGCTTTTTCACACTGAGATTGGAAATGGCCAGCCCAGATTATCAGGTTATAGAGCAGACATGAAACCTTGTTGAGTCAATGTTGGATCTGAAGCATAAACTATGAAAACAAATACAACAGACAACACCTGGGGGTGCCCTTCAGTGGCAGATTGCATTCCCAACATGTGTGAGGTTCTGGGTTCATGCCTGGCACCACCAAAACAAACAGAGGAACTACTTGGAGTGATTAATTTTATTTCATCATGTTATAAATGCATACCCATACAAGCAATCTAATTTTTATTTTCACTGTAATAGTCAATAAGTTACATGAACTATTCAATACTTTACTATAAAACAGTCTTTGTGGTAGATATTTCTCTCTATTCTAGGCTAGTGCAATTCTGAGTAAATGTAAGGTAGACTAGACTATGATATTTGGCTCATTAGCAATGATAAACTCACTTTTTAAATTTATGATCCTTTTAAGTTACAATGGATTGATTAAGTTAGGAGCATCACCTAACTGAGGGTCCTAAGAAAAAACATATGACATGTGGAAATTGAGGTAAATTGAATGGAATTAATTACAAATATGTGGCTGGGTGTAGGGGGGACATGAGAGTATGCAGAAACCCACTATGGGCAGGAAGGAAGCTGTTACCACCATATACATGAAGGGCTGAGGGAATCCGTGAGAGGAAAGTTGTGGTTCAAGAATGAACAGTCTTTAAAGAGCCTTGGCTGAGGGCTACAACTGCCTGCAGCGACCTTCTAGGGAAGGGGCTGAGAAGAATAAATATACTGACCTCATTCTGCTGATACATTCCGCACAGGCCAAGCATCCAGGAAGAGGAAGCGCTGTGGAGAAGGTTGAAAAGTGTGTCTGGTGGGGCATACTGAAGATATTCTGGGCACAGCAAGCTTTAAAAATAACTAAAACAATAAGTAAAGGGGACAGAGCAGTTCAGATGCAGAAAGTAAAGGCTCTCTGTAGAGCAGCTGCCTGGAGAAAGTGGACGGAAAGGTCTTCCTGGAGGAGCCTCCATGGGCAAGATTTGGCTTTGAGGCTCCAGCCGGCTTTAGTGTGGTGTAACTTTGTAACGGTTTCTTGAGTTAAAGAAGTCTGTAACTAACCCTCTGTTTTCTTTTTGTAAATCCAAATGCCTGAGAAAATGAGAAGGGTTTATTACTCTTAGGAATCCTGCAAAGGTGTCGGAGACAAGCAGGCCACTTACTGAGAGTGAATTATAGCACTCACCTCAGCTTTCTGTAAAGTGTCCAAATTTAAAAATAAAGGTGCCAGAGTCATGAAAACCACTTACTGTCAAAATAGAGAAATCATAAAACTGACCTAATTAAATGGGCTTGGGAGGGGAGGGCTGGAGAGATGGCTCAGAGGTTAAGAGCACTGGCTGCTCTTCCAGAGGACCCAGGTTCAATTCCTAGCACCTACAGGGCAGCTCACTATTGTCTGTAACTCCAGTTTCAGGGGATCTGATGCCCTCACAAAGACATACATGCAGGCAAAACACCAATGCACATAAAATTAAAAAAAGAATCATTAGATAGATATCTAGATAGATAGATAGATAGATAGATAGATAGATAGATAGATAGATAGATAAATGGGCTCTCGAGTTATAGAAAATATGGCCACTCTTTGAAAGAATCCCTGGTCATTCTAAAGGAAATTAAGATGATTTTTTTTTCTTTAATTGCATTCCCCCTCAGCTATCTTTCTTCTCTCTTTCCCCCCACTAACCCCACCTTTCCTCTCTCTTTCTACGACAATAAGGATTAAACCCAGGCTCTTGTGCATGCTAGCCCAGCAAGTGCTCTACCATCAGGTTACATTCCCAGCCCTTTTAATTGATGTATTGACATATCAGACTGCATGCAATGAAAGTCTGTACGTTGACCACTTTTGACGCAAGTGTCCATGGCCATAATCAGCATAATATTTCCATCTGTTCCAAGTTTCTTTGTACCACTTTGTAAATCCTCCATCTAGTCACATCCCCAGCCAACCAGTGATTCACTCTCAGTCACTACAGAGCAGATTGCATTTTTCTAGGTTTTCATATAAATAGGCCAGATGGGATATATTACTTTCTTGCATTTTTGTTTTGTTTTTGGAGACAGGGTCTTGCTTGAGCTCAGACTGCTGGCCTTGAGCTACATAGCCCAGGCTAGCTTCAATAGTTAGTGTTAATTATGAACTTGATAGAATCTAGAATCACCTAAGAAATGAGTTTCTAGGCATGCCCATGAGGAATTCTCTTAATTAGGTTAGTTGAGGTGTGAAGAGACACCCACTGTGGGTGGCTTCATTCCCTGGCTGGGATCCTGAACTATGCAAATGAGAAATGGAGCAGAGCAGAGTAGAGGCGTGTCTCACTCTGATCCTGATCGTGGTTGCAAAGGGACAGGGGCTCCAAACTCCCGCCTTGACCGTCCTGCTGGGATATGCTGTGAGCTAAAATCCACCCTTTGCCTACTAAGTTGCTTTCTAAGAGTATTTTATTATGAAAACTAGGAAAGAAACTAAGACATTGGCCTTGAACTCCTGACCGTCCATTCCTGCCTTGGTCTCTGGTGTGCTGAGTTACAGGTGTGAGGTGCCATGCCTGGTTCTGCTCGCCTACCTCAGTTTCTGTTTCCCACTCCGTATTGTAATTTCTGAGATTCATCTACGCTGTTGCACATTCTATTGCTGAGTAGCAATCTTTATATAAATTTGCCTTAATTTGTTTTTTCATTCACATAGGAATGGGCTTTGTGTCCAGTTTGGGCTTCTACTTAGCTGTCAGTTTAAAGATGCAGACAGGAAGGATAATTTTAGAGTTGCCTAGATGTCGGTAGTGATTGCTTCAGCACAATGAAAGCAAAAGTGTGGTCTCCTAAGAGCTGAGTCGGTCCCCGAGGCTCAGATGTTTGAATACTTGATCCCCATTTGGTGCCACTGTTTGGGAAGATTTAGGAGAGGTGGCCTTGCTGAAAGAATTAGTCACTGGCGGCTGTCTTTGAGGTTTCAAAGCCACACGCCTTTCCCCGTTCGCTCTCTCAGCTTCCTGCTTAAGTTAAGATGTGAGCTCTCGGTTTGCCGATCCTGCTGTCATGCCTGCCTGGTGTCATGGCTTCCCAGCATTGTTCCTCATACACCCTTGGCCATGGTATTTTATCACTATCTTAGAAAGGTAATTAATAAAGTCATTTACTGGCTATGGTACTCAGGGCTAAGACACCAAACTTTCTGAGCTTTGATTACTTCAGCTATGAAAGAATATTAATAATACCAACTTTCCCATATTGCAGCACCATTTACAATAGCTAAGATGTGGAATCAAGCAAAGTGCCCATCAATCTGTGAGTAAAAGAAATGAGCCAGGTAGGTGGTGGTGGTGCACACCTTTAATCCCAGCGCTCAGGAGGCAGAGGCAGGTGGATCTCTGTGAGTTTGAAGCCAGCCTGGTCTGCAGAGATAGTTCCAGGGCAGCCAAGGCTACATAGAGAAACTCTGTCTCTAAAAACAAACAAAAAAACAAAAAAACAAAAAAAAAAGAAATGTGATAACATATACTCAGTGAATATAGTATAAAAATTATAAAAAGAATGAACTCTTGTAATTTTTATTATTTGTTTTTATTACTGTGTATGTGTGTTTGTGTGTATGTGTGTTGTGTTTTGTGTTTACATGAGCACTGAGTTTCAGGTCCTAGGAAATGAACTTAAGTCATCAGTCAGTCTTAATGGTAAGTGCCTTTACAAACAGAACCACCTCACTGGCCCCAAATCCTGTAATTTTTAACAAAATGGATGGTACTAGAAGACATCGCTTTAAGTGAAACAAGCAGGCACAGAATGCAAATATTGCATATTCTCACTCAAGATGGAAGCCAGAAAACAAATCATCCTCATAGAAGAGAGTGGACAGTGGTCATGACAGACAGGGGAATATAGTGTGATCTGGGGAGTCTGGGTATTGAAATTCACTAAGAGAAAGCCAGACATGGTGGTGCACACCTGCAACCCCATGCCTTGGGAGGTGAAGGCCGGGAGGATCAGGAGTTCAAGGCCATCCTCAGCTGAGCAGTAAGCCCGAGGGCAGCCTGAGTTATGAGACTTGTCTCAATAAAGACATCAAGTAAAAACACAGCGAAAGAAGAGGAATTGGCTCTACTGTTCTACAGCACTGCAGAGTAACTGCAATCTACCACAACTTAGAATACAATAACTCCTCCAAATTAACCAGAAGAGTCTAAAGTTCACACAGGAATGATAAATATTTGAAGCGATGAAAATGCTAATTGCCCTGACTTGATGATCACACATTATAAACATGCATTAATTTATGCTGTGTCTCTTAAATTTACACAAATATTATGTATCAGTTTAAATGATAAAAACACAATTCCTAGGATTCTTATGAAGATTAAATAACAAAACACACACATTCAACTTTTCATTCAAGTATTAACCAGCTATTACTACTATGGAAGTAGCGGTGAGAGTTAGTCTGTGTTGGTTAGCTTGGGCTGCCGTAACAAATACTGCTGATGAGCTGGCTTGACCAACAGAAGTATATTTTTCATAGTTTTGGAGGCTTGGAAGTCTAAGAAATGGGTGTCACCATTGTCAGGTTCTGGTGGGGACTTTCAGGCTTACACATGGAAGGTTTCTGGGGTAGAGAAAGCAAGAGCATGCTTGTACTGTGCTGTCTCATTTTGTGAGGGTACCAATCATACCAGGACACCACCCTCAAGACCTCATCTAAACTGAATCACCTCCCAAAGGCCCCATCTCTGAATGCCACCATATGGGATATTAAGATTTCAACATACAAATTTAATGATGCTGGTTGGGGATACAACTCAAATACATCTGTAGCCTCTTTATTTTTCTATGCCTGCTTATTATCCATATAGTAAAGCCCAATGATGTCAAATACCATGGCTCTGAGCAACAAGAGATTCTAGGTTGGGCTGGATGTGTGACTCAGTGGTAGAGCACTTGCCCAGCATGTGTCAAGACCTGGATTCCAAACTCAGCATCATTTTTTTTTCTTTCTGGGACTAGCCAAGAATGCCATCCTATATGTCTGTTTAAAACTTTGGGTCATATTTCTTACTTTCTAAACAATTGAGGTATTGGTATTTGTGAACATAATAGACACTGAATTGGGGAATGTTTTGTTAAGTAGATCCCAAGAGGTTACTGTACTGGAAACAAGTTTTTGACTCATTGCTACACATTTACTCTTGTCTATTATTAAATCAAAACTCTTCAAAGCTACACAGAGAAACCCTGTCTCGAAAAAAAAAAAAAACCAAAAAACTCTTGAGACCAACTTACCTCTAAAATAAAAGTTTATTGAGTCACCTCCTTTTGACCTGTTGGCTAGTGTCTCACAGACCCCCAACCATTACAGGCTATTGCCAATACCCTTGGTTACCTTCCAGAACATGGCAGTAAGACCCTGTTGCTGAAAACACCACACACTGGAGTCACAAACCATGGAGAAAGAAAGCGGGTACTCACTTGGAAGCTTCATCCTTACTGGTTGGCTTTCATGGTAGATGCTATGCACTCCACGCAAGGAGAAAAGTAATCATCGGTCTTACCGTTAGATATGATCCCCACAAGCTACAATAACAAAGACATATTCACTGGTGCAATAATGGCGTGAGTGTTATGGTGGTAACAGCTTTCTGATTGGATCTAAGGCCAGCTCCCTGAGATAGAAACTATGCCTGGCACTGTTAATGGGGCTAAGAACCTGTAGCTAGATAGATCCTAGGTCCTAGGGAAGAAACTAATATTATTCTTCTAAATGAGCGTGGTATTAAAATGACTCCTAATGATTGATGGCTGTACTCAGAGGTTGGAGCATCTCTCCACCCTCATTAATGGCATTGGCCAGTGTGTTGTTTAACATGGAAATGAAATGATAATGTAACTTGAAGTCTGTTAGAGGTCGTCTGGACAGCCAACTCAGATGTCTTGTTATCGTGAAGCCTATTATCACGAAGAACTTCCAAGCTACCTGCACCGAGTTATTTATTTAGGTTTTTAAAACAGGGACTTAACACTATAGGCCAGGCTGGCCTTGAACTCTTTCTCAGAGATCCATCTGCCTCAGTCTCCAAAACAGGATTACAGGCATAAGCTACCATTGCCCAATTTCTCTTATCTTTAAAGTTCAGTCAAGATGGAGCAGGATATACCAAGTGGAGTAGGCAAGGCGGCCTCTGTAGAAATTGTACTGTATGAGCGCCGTCATTAAGAAAAAATTGTTGCTTTTTGCACGGGTGGAATCTAAAGACTTGGCCACTGGGGATCTTGAGTTAGGTTTAATATATATTCAGAAATGTGACTAAAATTATGTTGGCTTAAGTTTCCTCATTTTCCCTCCCCTTCATCCTCTGGATCTTGATATTAAACTTAGGAAATCTCAGAAATATTCTCTTCTGACTATGGTTTATACAAATATCACCACCACCACTAATACCACCACCACCACCAGAACAAAGTTCTAATTTGCTCTTCAGACATGGGTTATGCTTGTGAGAAGAAACACAGCTGATGTGCCACTTTTGTGTTTGTGAAAAGGGTTGTTTTCTCTTATATTC
>CABHPR010143827.1:29339-58854 GCA_902168415.1 Peromyscus melanophrys | reverse complement strand
CCTGGGGTCTTCATTCATCATGGTATCTCCCTCCCGTTCTCCCACTCCGCTCCAAAATACCCAACAGTCCAATTAAAAAATGGGCTATAGAACTAAACAGAGAATTCTCAACAGAAGAAGCTCAAATGGCTGAAAGACATTTAAGGAATTGCTCAACATCCTTAATCATCAGAGAAATGCAAATCAAAATGACTCTGAGATACCATCTTACACCCATCAGAATGGCTAAGATCAAAAACACTGAAGACAGCTTATGTTGGAGAGGATGTGGAACAAGGGGAACACTCCTACACTGTTGGTGGGAATGCAAACTTGTACAGCCACTTTGGAAATAAATATGGTGTTTTCTTAGAAAATTGGGAATCAACCTCCCTCAAGACCCAGCTATACCACTCTTGGGCATATACCCAAGGAATGCTCAATCATACCACAAGAACAAATGCTCAACTATGTTCATAGCAGCATTATTTGTAATATCCAGAACCTGGAAACAACCTAGATGCCTTTCAACTGAAGAATGGATAAATAAAGTGTGGTACATATACACAATGGAGTACTACTCAGCAGGGAAAAACAATGACATCATGAGGTTTGCAGGCAAATGGATGGAACTAGAAAAAATCATCCTGAGTGAGGTAACCCAGACTCAGAAAGACAAACATGGTATGTACTCATTCATATGAGGACACTAGATGTAAAGCAAAGGATAACCAGACTGCAACTCACAACTCCAAGGAGGCTACCTAGTAAAGAGGACCCTGAGAAAGACACAGGGATCACTCAACGACAGAGAAATGGATGAGAGCTGCATGAGCAAACTGAGGGTGGGGGGTAGTGGAGGGCAAGGGTCGGGGGAAAGAGAGCTTAGGGGAAATGGAGGTACCAGCTGGATCAGGAGCAGAGCCCCCTTTCTTAAGATCTCAATTGCTTGGGGTTTTAAATTGCTTTAACAAACTCCCAACACTAGTGCTGCATGTGGATGCTGATAACAGTAAGTAATCCTACATAGACATTGTGGGGCTCGTGTTCCTTCCTTCTCGTAGCTTATTATATGTTAGTATCTTTGAAGCTCCCTCATCTTCTCAACAAGATGAAAATGCATGTAGGAAGGCAAAATCACCTCTTAGGGAATAAGTATGGGTATACCTTCACATATGGAGCTTACTAATTATATTGATGGGACCTATTCCTACGGTTATCCTAGATGCAATTGAGAGTCAAAGAAATGGATGATGGCGTGTGTGTGTGTGTGTGTGTGTGTGTGTGTGTGTGTGTGTGTGTGTGTATGTGTGTGTGTGTGTGTGTGTGTGTGTGTGTGTGTGTGAATAAGATATTAAAATCATAGCAAGGCAAAGCAAAGGGGCAAAATGTTACCTATTGTATTATAAAAATTGAGAGCTGTAGCTTTATCTCTCACTGTGTGATAGAAAGTATGGTTGGAATTGGGCTGTAAAATTAGATAATATAAAGGGTGAAAGCACTTGAAAATGTGAAGAGGGATATTTTGGTATTTGTACTTTAGAATACCTTGTTTCTTTATAGCTGTATGGAGAACAGAAGTCACAGGGACATGGGTGCGGTATGAAGAAAAGTTTGGGTTCAGAAGCAAAGCTAGTATGTGGGACATGGTAGGTTATCATATATTAAATGTGTGTTTATTTTTGTTTTTAATGCTCCTGCTTGTATGTAAGTGCACCGTGTACACGATTGGTGCCCATTAAAGCCAGAAGAGGGAATTGGACTTGGAGTTACAGGCAGGTATGAGCTACCAAGTGGGAACTGGGAACTGAACCCAGGCTTTGTTGTAAGAGCAGCATGTACTCTTTACCAACAAGCATCTCTACATGTTTTTAAAATGGTACAATGAAAACGAAGGCGGTTCAGGTACTCCTAGCATCTGATAGCTAGACTAACTGTAGCACGAGACACTCAAGTAGAGCGTGCTACCTTGAGGGTAGATGTTTTCAAACACTATAATATGTTTTTTGTTCTCTCCAACTAGATGAGAAACAGTCAAAAGAAATTAACCATAAAAACAAAAAAGAGACCTAGAAATAAAGGCACAGAGTACACTGATGGGGCAGTTTAAAATGAATCCCCATTAAGATCTTTAAATTATGTGTAGGCATGAATGATACTTGGAGTTATCAATCCTGCTTCAGCCTCAATATTTTCTTTCTTTATTATTAATCATTATTTTTATGAATGAGAATAATTAGTTTATACCTACTGCTTCAAGAAACACACACTATATACATATATAGCATATGTATTTTATATATGTAAGTGTATTATCTAATATCTGTTACCAAATAGTCTATAAAGAATCACTTACCCATTAAAAAATTTCTAGAGTAAAGTATTATGCTCTATGTTAGATTTATCTCCAAACTAAACTTTAAAAATACTGAACTCGCAAGAAGGATTTATGACAAATATGTGGAATTACCACTTTCAATTTGAAGCATTTATTGTTGTCCTTATTGTTTCTCCATTAAAAAGTTAATGATGAATGCAATGCTACATTTTTATAGAGTTCTTATTGTCTTTAGAAAAAATGATAATGAGAGTAAAATAATTCTGTAGTGTGAAATCAAATAATTTGATCCCTAAGTGCTTTGCTCTAAATGTTCTTTAGATATAATGACCTCTTATTCCTAGGGATATTAGGAGTAGAAATTTATTTTCCTCCGTGACATTCTATAACAAAAAGAAATTGTTAACTACTATTATTTTGTGGTTGGGTAATTGGAGACTCATTATGATTGTTAGCAAGTAATTCAGATTTACTTTAAATTATTTTGTGAGCAATAAAAATAATGAAATGAAAAAGTAGTAACTTGTTTTCTGGCACTTTCTACCACTAAAAACACTACTTCTAAGTAGCTGTGTGTAGTGCAAAAGCAAAAAGGTCCTGTAGGGGGAAAATGGTGACTGAAATACTTTTAACTCTTGTTTGAGATTTTCATGGATGATAAAAATGACTTCAAGGAACAGACAGAGAAGCTACATAAATTGAATTGTAATGAGAAAATAAAATACAAAATTAATCAGAAACTCTAGATAAAATCTCATTGTTGCATGACAAAAAAATTAAATCATGTGTTTTTAGTGCTTAGTTAATTGAACAGATAGTCGACTCAGGGCTAAATCTTAGGAGATTGGCAATTCATTTAGAAGAAAATATTTAATTCATTTCATTTGCAAAATGGAAGCAGACTTTATAAGCATAAGTCAAACAATATTGCTATTATGCAGCATGCACACTGTATTATGAGCAATATTAGATCTGAAATGACTATGTTCTTCAGTTCCAAATGACATCTCAAGTTTACTTTATAACTGTTTCCTGTAGATAATACAAAGAACGATCCAACTCTTTCCACAGTTGGCATCTGAACCAACTTGTAATGTGTGCTTCCCATATGTTTAAAGTAGTTTTGCAAATTGAGGATAAATAAGAGCTATTTCTAAATAATAGAATATTTCTAAAACTGTAAAATTGAGAATACCTTATTTTTTTCCTAAATGGTACTTATTTGCTATAGTAGAAAACTTTTAGAATGATGTGTTATTATTAATTTTTTACGTATTATATTTACAAAAATAGAAATATTTAAAAATACACTCTACTGACTGGGTTCAAAGACTCAATTGCTTCTGATGCATTGTAGGTTGGGCTGTACATTGACAAATGGCCTATGTGGGAAGAATTATTTGGGAAATTTTACCTAACTTATTACTGCATATACTCCTCAACTTAACACACATTTTCCATAAGTGTTATTGGATGATTTGACACACAAACAAGGGCAAAGTTCACATTTATTCTGTATGAGAATTAAATTAATATGTTAGCCTAGTATATATCTGCAAGTGAAATATTATCAAATTTGCATACATGTATATTGAGGGAAAGATATCCAGAATGTTTATAAATAAACAAAACAGTGGATGTAGTAATAGTACATATATTTTATTTAAAGCAGGAGAAATAACAATGCATCCAAGTCCCAGACATATATCTAAACATGAATCTGGAGATAGGAAATTTTGGAAAAGAAGCAATATTTTTTATGACTACATTTAAACTTTTAAGAGATTTATTTGTTTTTATTTTGTGTGTATGATTGTTTTGCCTGCATGTATGCCTGGGCACTACATGAGTGACATGGGTGCAATGCCAACAGAGGCCAGAGGATGTTGAGTCTTTTGGAACTGCAATTATAGATAGTTGTTAGCGATCATGTGGACGCTGGGAATCAAACCTACGTCCTCTGGAAGGCTCTCCAGCCTCTCTGGTTACTTTTAAATAATGATTTTGACTTTTGAATAATACAAATGTTTTATTTATAAGTTAAATTTAAGGCAATGACAAAATCAATGGGAAAATTAGAACGGTTAACCCAAACAATAAAATGTCGTGGCTAAATTAATGACAATATTGAATATTAAAAGTAAGAAGCCTGGAGTAAAAAGATAGCTCAGTAGTTAAGAGTGTGTACTCATCTGATGGAGGACCTGTCTTCAGTTCCCAGCTCCCACACTCCACATCTCACAACTTCCTGTTACTCCAGCTCCGAAGTATTTAATCCGTTTTTTTTTTTTCTGACCTCTGTGGGCATCTGCACTGGTGTGCACCAATCTACACACATATTGCACACATAAGTACAAATAAAATATGATCTTTATATAAAGTAAGATATCAGCTTGAAAACTGAATGAGAAGGCCTTTGGAATTACTACTTGCAGCTTATCCTCATCAGTATGGTATTGGGATCCTTAATAAATCATCTGTCTTGAAATCAAATTTTGGTCATCATTGTACGCAGGAGCTGAGCTGACTGGTTTACAGCATGGCCTTTGTCATACACCTGAAAACAAACAAGCAATAACAAGACGGTTTCGACTTCGTATTGAGAACTGGCTGTGCAGATAGACAGCACATAGCATCATCTCACGAGGCCCAGAGACTGAGAGACCATTTATATTCTGATTGCTGTACTGACTATGAATAGAACTGGCCCTAAGAGAACATTGAGGAAAACATAAATAGAAACTGATTGCAGCACAATGCAGGTGTGCAAATAAAATCAAAATCTCATTTTAGCATTCCACTTCAGGATTAGGTGCTATTTCACCACTTGCTGTGTGAATGATCAGTATACTAACTATGTGGACACAACAGATTGCTACTCATGTTATTAGCTCTCTGCTCTGTACTTACAGTAGTCTGTATTTCAATTATGACAGCACATAAGACATTTGATTTGATAGATAGAAACTAATGTAATCTCTACTGAAAAAAAATACTTAACGAAATACTGTTATGTACTTCCTTTTTTAATATAAAGTGTAAGAAACAACTGTAGATGTAACCAACTGCCTTATTAAATAAGAGACACAGAGCCAATGTAAAGATGAAAGCCAAAGAGGTCAGAGCTAAGAGTCTCACCCGCTTTTCCGCCAGCTAGCCTCTCCCGCCAAGAGACCTCTCCGAAAGAGCTACTTCCTGTGCGTTCGCCTTTAAATAAGAGTTCTTGTTCTTCCTTCTCATTGGTTGTAAACCCAACTACGTGACTGCCTCGTCACTGCCTCTCTGTATAGACCTCCAAGTCTTCTATGGTTGGTATTGAGATTAAGGGCGTGTGTCTCCAATGCTGGCTGTATCCTTGAACACACAGAGATCTTCCTAGTTTTGCCTGCCGAGTGCTAGGATTAAAGGCGTGCACCACCACCGCCCTGGCTTTCGCTATGGCTTGCTGATAGCTCTGACCCCTAGGCAACTTTATTTATTAACATACAAATAAAATCACATTTCAGTACAAATAGAATACCACTATAAACAACTGGATTTTAAAATAAATAGAGGATAAGTGAAGTAGTGATTTGATGCTATGATGTCATGTCAATATTATATAATGTCTTTTTTGATATGTTTTGAAGAATGTCAACTAGCCTTCTATAAAATCAACAGATAAACAATGAAAAAATAAAATAAAATATGGATACCCCTCTTATATTCTATACAAATGAATTAAAAATATACAACTCAAAGAGTAATATGATTTTTAAAAGCATTTCCAAAAAAAAAAAACACATAAAAGTAAAAGGGAAAGAAGACAGGGGTCTGCATGAGCATGAGGGGGTATGCAGGGGTAATGCTGTTGAATATGATCAAAGCACAGGGTGTGTAGGTAGTTAAACCTCATACTGTTCTGTTGACTTGTAAAATTAATGCACTCTAATAGAATAAAAACAAGACAAACAATAGCTGCAATTGTGATATAAGGTTGATATTAGTACCAGGCACTGTGATTGTAGACTCGGTGTCCTTCAGAGCAACATTAGACACCAAGGCACAAAAGTTGAGATGTCCCCAGTGCACAACACAACCGAGATGTTGTCGATGGCAATCATAATACTAAATACACTTCTTGTTCCAAAATTCTCTCGAGGTATCGCAGGCTCAAGGAAATCCTATGAGACCCAATAGCTGTCTGTGTATACATATGTATAGAGGTGTGCATGTGAACGTGTGTGTGTGTGTGTGTGTGTGTGTGTGTGTGTGTGTGTATGTGTGTATGTATGTGTACATGTGGAAGCCAGAGTTGCTTTCACTTTATCTTATGTTTTGGAGACAGGGTTTCCCAGTGAACTCAGAGCTCATTGATTTGGCCTGCTGTGGATATCGCTTTGTATAAATAAAACACTGATTGGCCAGTAGCCCGACAGGAAGTTCAGGTGGGACTAAGAGAGAGGAGTAAGAAAAAGGAGAGGAAGGGAGAGGAAAAAGAGACACTAGCTGGCGTTCAGGGAGCATCACGTAGAAGCAACAGGTAAAGCCACAGAACACATGGCAACATATAGATTAACAGAAACGGGCTTAGTATAAGAGTAAGAGCTAGACAATGGTAGGCCTGAGCTAATGGCCGAGCAGTTTAAATAATATAAGAGTCGGTGTGTTTATTTTATAAGTGGGCTCCGGGACTAGCGGGGTTTGGCGGGAGCTGGAGAAAAATTCTCCAGCTACATTGGGTAGCCTGCCCTATCAGTGTGCCAGCACTGGGTTTGTATGCATGCTGCCCTGCCACTCCTGGATTTTCACATGGGCGTTTGCAATCCAAACTCAGATCCTCATGTTTGTACAGCAAACACCTTTACCGACTTTTTTAAAAAATCAATTTGCCCATCCCTAAAATTTATTTTTGCAAAGGGCTTGTGCCATTATCCATTCCTCCCAACAATACATAGGAGTTCCTTGTTCTATAGGGTTATCCATGCTAGATCTTATTGATTCTTTTTATTTTCTTCTATAGCCTTTTGTGTTTTTAATTTACATTACCCCATTAACACAAGGCAGAAGCTCTTTTTGATATAGATATTGGTCAGTTATAATCTTACTTTGAAATGACTACTGAGATCTTGCAGGGTTGTTTGTCTCTATTATTAGTGTTAGAAGTCCTTTATAAGTCATATATTCTGGCTGTTTATTAAAAATAGCATATGAATATTTTCTCATAGTCTGTTACTTGTCTACTTGTTTCTATAATGGAGTACTTTACAGTCAGTAGTTGTTAATTTTAATGGAGTCTAATTTAGCAATTTTTACGATTATTTCTTTTTCATGAAATGAGAAAACATTTGCCACAGACACACAGATTTATGTCTATGTTCTCTTCTGAGGGGTTTCTGGATTTCATTTTCATATTTACTTGCAGCAATGAGGTATTTTGAAGTGGTTTTATATAGTGTGAGATATAGTGTGAAATAGGGGTTAAGATTTAATTTTTACACAATAGAATTTTTCAATCTATAAGAACAAAGTTATGTTATATGTAGAAAAAATAGATTTGGCTAGAGATAATCAGGCTAAGTGGATTAAGCTAGTCACAGAAAGGCAGTCATCCTATGTCACCTCCCCATCTTAGGTCCTAGACATTTTATAGATATATAAAGTCATGTATGCATATATAACATGATAGATGTGAAAACTGTCTAGGGAAAGAAAGGGTGTTATGGGGGGAGAAGGAGATGGGGAGAGAAGGTAGTATGGGGGGAATAAGCTCAGTATACACATACTTACATGAAAGTGCCCTTCTGTAAGACAGTACCAAGAACAATGAATGTGCACAATGATTTTTTTAAATTATAATTGAAAATATTTAATTTCATTTTTCCAATATTGATACAAGTACTATTCATGGAAATAAAATTCTATTTCTTTTTACTTTTGTGTAAAATCTCATGACCAGGGACTACTTTTCTTTTCATTATTGTATTATACTCTTGATTTTACATGACACCTCATTGACTTGGTGACAGAAGTTCTACCATTTAACTCTTAATGTGAGATAGTTACGCCTGTAACCTCATTATATTTCTCTTGTTTAGTTTTGTAATTTGCATTTAAATGTGTGTTTCAGAATTAGATTGTAAATTTAAAATGTGTCTGCTAGACTGAGGTCAATCTGCCAGGGTTATACTCTTAAAGAAAACTGACTCTTCCTCTCCGGGTAGCTACTAGTTGTGAGTAGCTCCTTGGTCAGGGCTGGGACTTCATGCACACCTCCCTTCTCCATGCTGGGATTTAATCAGGCTTGAGCTTGCACAAGTCTTGTGTGTGCAGTCACAACAGCTGTGAGTTCATGTGTGCAAGTGCCTTGCTGTGCCTGGGAAATCCGACTTCCTTGTAGTCACCCACCACCTCTGGTTCTTACACTCTTCTGATCCCTCTTCCACAGGGATACCTGGGCACTGGGATGAGAACATATGATATAGATGTCCCATTTGAGGCTGAGTGTTCTGCAGTCTGTTATTCTCTGCATACTTGCTCTGAGTGTCTGTGTTATTTGCTATATACTGGAATAGGGGCTTCTCTGATAAGGGTTCATAGACTCAATAATCTAGGGATATAAGAATAAGTCATTAGGAGTCAGTTTAATACTATATCACTTTAGCAGAAAGATAGTAATAGATTTTGGCCTTTGCCCCATCTAGTCACAAATTCTCAGCCCTGACTCTAGAGTAAGATACAAATTTCATTTTGATGGACAGGCGTTAAGTCCGATCAGAAACTGTCCAGTTGGTCCCATAATGTTCATGCCACTGTTCTACCAATGGGCATGTCTTGCCAGGGCAGCTAGTTTTATAGCTCACAGGGTTCACACATTGGTAAGATTGGTGACTATTTGTCTAGTAAGAATATTGTTACCTTGTTACAGAATAACTCCATTTTACTTCATTTTCTATGTGTGTACTTGTATATTTTATATAGCTTCTAGAGTATAGGTTTCTATATGACAGTTAGAGGTCTTTAGTATTTTTTTCTCAGTACTATTTCTCTTTTAACCTGTCTTTCCACTCCCACCCCTAATTTAACTCTTTCTGTTCTGTTAATGCCCTTTTAACCTTTATAAGCACTGAGTTATAGCGCCCCTCCATAGGAAGCCTCCCTCCCATGGCCACTTACTAATTTCCTAACCTCTCTGTATATTCCAAATGAAACACACGTATCTGACAATTCAAAGTTTATTTCCACAAACACGAGAATGTAATGTGTATTTTTCTGAGTCTGAGTTAGCTCATTCAGAATGACTGTTTCCAGCTCAATACATTTACTTTTGTGTTTCATAATTAGTTAAACACCTGAGTAATATCCCATTGTGAAAATACAGTGAATTTCATTATCCATTTATTAGTTGGTAGACATCCACGCTGTTTCCACTTCCTGGATATTGTGAGAACAGAAGCAATGAGCCTGAATGAGCAAGTATTTCTATAGTAGGATATAATCTTTGGGCATATGCCCAAGAATGGTATAGATGGATCATGTGGCAGATCAAGTTCTAGCTTTTTGAGGAATCTTCACACTGGTTTCCATAGTGACTGTACCAGTTTGCACTCCCACAATCAGTAAATACGTGTTTCCTTTTCCTACATCTATGTCAGTAGATTTTTTTTTCTTTAATCCCTTCTTATTGGTGCAAAATGAAATCTCAAAGTAGTATTAAACTTGCAGTTCTGCAAGGGCTAAGGATGTTGAACATTAAAAAGAAAAACCAAAACAAAGCAAAAAACATTTCTCAGGATTTGCATATCATCTTTTGAAAATTCGCTATTCGCAGGCCCCGGTTTTAAATTGGCTTGTTTGTTTTCTTAATGTTCAATTTTTTAGTTCTTTATATAGTTTAAATATTAATCTTCTGTCAGATATAGAGTCAATAAAAAATTTTCCCATTTTGGACAGTGCCTCTTTACTCAATGACACTATCCGTTGCTATATAGAAGCTCTTATTTCATAACGTCCCGTTTATGAATTGTTGGTCTTCATACCTGCACCATTGGGATCCTGAACAGGAAGTCTTTCCTGTATCTGTGATTTCAAGCTTATATCCTATTTTCTCTTCTATCAGACTCAGTGTATGAGGTCTTATGCCGAGGTCCTTGATTCAGTTGGCATTGTGTCCAAAGAGGGAAACAAAGTTCCAGTTGGGTTCTTCTACATGCAGTTTCCAGTTTGACCACCACCACTTGTTGAAGCTTATATTTATCTCTGATATGTGTTTTTGGCTTCCATCAAAAATCAGGTGGCTGTAACAGTATGGATATGAGTCCTCAATTGTGTTCCATTGATCAATGTGTCTTTTTTTATGCCTGTACCATGCTGGTTTTATTACTATGGCTCTGTGGTGTAACTTGAAATCTGGGATGGTATTACCATCAACACCTTTTTGTTATTCAAGATTGTTTGAGTTATTTGGGCCCCTTTTTGGTGTGTTTGCACATGAAATTTAAGGTTTTTGTTTTCAACTTTTTTGTGAATAATTACATTAGAATTTTGATGGGAATTGCATTACGTTTGTAGATTTCTTTTGACAGGCTTTTACAATGTTAATTCTGTCAATCCATGACCGTGGGATATCTGTTCAACTTCTAGTATCAATTCTCTGTCAAGAATCTTCAATTCCTTTATTTGGTCTCTCAAAATTTTCATTTTTCATTGCTAATTTGAATGATATTTTCCCCCAATTTCATTTTTAGCATCTTTGTTATTTGTATATATTAAGAATATTGATTTTTGTGTGTTAATTTTGTTTCCTGCTACTTCACTGAATGTGTTTATAGGGGTTTTCTGGTAGAGTCTTTATGGTCTTTATAGAATTACGTGATAAAAGTCTTGCTCTAGCTAAATCTACAAGCACTTCAATAGAACAGGAGATGGGAGAGTGGGCATTCTAGTCTTTTTTTTTTTTTTTTTTTTGGTTTTTTTCGAGACAGGGTTTCTCTGTGTAGCTTTGCGCCTCTCCTGGAACTCACTTGGTAGCCCAGGCTGGCCTCGAACTCACAGAGATCCGCCTGGCTCTGCCTCCCTAGTGCTGGGATTAAAGGCGTGCGCCACCACCGCCCGGCTGCATTCTAGTCTTATTTCTGATTTTGGTAGGAATGTTTTCATTTTATTCAATTATGATGATGTTGGCTTGCTGTATATTGTTTCTATTGTATGGATAGGTCCCCTTTGTCACTAGACTTTTATCGCAAATGGATGTTGGATTTTGTCAAAGGTATTTCTGCATCAAATTGGATGACCTGTGGTTTCTGTCTTGGAACCCACTTAGTGGTGGAATACATTTGTTTATTTATGTATCCTTTATCATCCCTGCAGCTCTGGGTTGAAGCCACCTTGAGTGTGGTAGAAAATTTTTAATGCATTCTTGAATTTAATTTTCAGTGATTTTCTTGAACATTTTTACATCTAGATTCATCAAAGATATTGCCCTATGATTTTTTTTAGGGGGAGGTCTATGTTTGGTTTTTGGCATTATTGTAGTACTGGCTTCCAAGAAGATATGGACAGTACAAATTAGACTCCATTGGTTTAAAAACAGGTACATAAAATTGGGTGGATAGGGAAGTGGATTTGGATCTGGGAAGAGTTGGGGAAGGGGGCTGAATATGATTAAAACACAATAAAATTCTCAAAGAACTTATAAAAATGAGGAAGAAAAAAATTGAAGGGAAAAGAGAAAAACACATCTGTTAAAATTGTATTTGGATTTCATTGACTATAATGAATTGGAAAGTAATTAATATCATAACATTGATTGGCAAGAATCTACAATCATTCTGTGTCTCTCAATTCATTAAGGCATTCTTTACTTTCTTTTAACAATATTGTATAGTTCCCTGCATAAGTATTGTTCATGTTTTTGAAATTATTTCTAAAAGTTAAAAAAACACCTTTATTACTATTATGTGTTATGGCTGCTTTGCCTGTGTATATGTTTGTTTACTATTTGTGTCCAGTGCCTGTGGAGACCAGAAGAGGGTGTTAGATCCGCCCCGGGACAGGAGTTAACAAACAGTTGTAAAAAGCCATATAGATGCTGGAAATTGAACCCAGGTCTTTTGCAAGAGCAACAGTGCTTTTAAACACTGAGCCGTTTTTCAAGCCTCTATTTCTAAATGCTTCAATGTGTTTGGTGCTACTGTGAATAGTGTTTACATTTGAAAAAAAAATGTCTGGCTGTTTGCTGCTTTTCTCAGAGCATCACTGACATTTTAGGTGGAGCTCCAGGAGTCCAGTTGGCGAGAAAGAGGAGGGTTTGTATGAGTGAGAATTATTGAGACCAAGGTTGGATAAAGCACAGGGACAAATAGCCAAACGAATGGAAACATATGAACTATGAACCAATAGCTGAGGAGCCCCCAACTGGATCAGGCTCTCTGTATAAGTGAGACAGTTGATTAGCTTGATCTGTTTGGGAGACATCCAGGCAGTGGGACCAGGTCCTGTACTCAGTGCATGAGTTGGCTGTTTGAAGCTTGGGGCTTATACAGGGACACTTGGCTCAGCCTGGGACGAGGGGACTGGACCTGCCTGGACTGAATCTACCAGGTTGAACTCAATCCTCAGGGGAGTATTTGCCCTGGAGGAGATGGGAATGGGGGGTGGGCTGGGGGGGAAGACGGGTGTGTGTGTGCGAGAGGGGGGAGAACAAGGGAATCTGTGGCTGATATGTAAAATTAAATTAAATTATAAAATAATAATTTAAAAAAGTCAATTTATTATCTGAAACTATGCTCACTTCACTAATTATCTTCACTAGTTGTTTGGTAGATTCTTAGGGATTTTTAATGTATAATAATCTTGTCATTCATAGAGGTATTTACCTTTTTCTGATGTTTATGTGCTCTCTCTGTCCATCTCCATCTCTGTGTCTCTGTCTCTGTCTCTGTCTCTCTCTCTCTGTGTGTGTCTCTGTGTGTGTGTGTGTGTGTGTGTCTTTCTCTTTATCTTATTGAATTGGCTTTCTAGGACTTCTGGGACAGTATTGAATAGTATTTTCAAGAGCTGACATCCCACAGGTTACCCCACACCAACAGGAGACTTTTCAGTGTCTGAACAACGACCATGACATTGAAAACAGGCACTAGGTAGGTTAAGGCAGATTTGTATTAGATCAAACCTTCTCTCAGATGTTTCAAGAATATTGAACTCCAACTCACTTACTTTGAATGTCCAGGAATGTTAATGGTTCTTTATTTTTCCTTTTTAAGTCATTCAGTATGGTGAATTGCAGTAACTTTAAAATGTTGAGGAGAATTTAAATTCTTATTCAGCCTGGTGAGTCCTGTTAGTATTATCCTTTTGAATGTTGCATATATTTCTTTGTTTACACACCACTGTTTTAAATTTTGAGAGAAAGTATATGTTACTGTAAATTTATGCTGTATCCTTCTTACTGCAGTCTATCTAGTTAGAGATTTGCATTTTTTGATCTGTTCAAATAGTTATTTTTTACTTCCTTTATTTTTCTATGTTATTTCTTTACATTTGGCTTATGCAGTCATTTTTTAAATTTTTCTAAGCTAAGCAGAATTCATTGGAGTGTTTGGGGGATGAGAGTAAAGTGAAAAATTGTATAATTATACTATAATCTCAGAAAATAAAATAAAAAGAATTACAGCTTTACCATTCACTGTGTGGCCACCATATGTTGGATATTATATTTTGCATCACATTGTGTCTACACAATGCCCCTTGATGTGCATATAGGGCATTCACTATTATACTATAAAATTGCCTTTGTATTAGATTATTTCACCTAAATGTAGGCTAATATAACTGTTATGAACCTGAATAAAGGCAGGCTAGGCCAAGCTATGGTGCTTAGTAGGATAATCTTAATGCATTTTTGATACAGAGTATTTTTAACTTAATATGAGTTCATCTGAACTTAAGATGGGTTTATAGCCGTATCATGAGTTGAGGAAATCTGTGTTTGTGAATATCTATAGGCACAACTCTGTATTAATATTGTCAAACAAAGGGGATTCATTTAATAAATACTCATCATATACTTAATCTGTGTGAACTTTTTCCAAAACTCTGTAAATACAATAATTATCAGTAATCATAACTACGGCTCACTGAAGCACATACTATATTATTTTTAATCACATAAATCCTATGTGTGTTTTCCAGGTAAGGACATGCCTTAGGCTGACCTTAACTGAGTTTCAAATAGCTTTTAATATTGAGGTTTCAAACCAGACTATTCAGATTATAGGAACAGTAAACTAAGATTAACAGAGAACTAAAGAAATAAAAAAATAATTAAGGCATATAAACCTTTTATTACTAATACCTTAAATTTAAATTTAAATATATTAAGACTATTTTAAAAAGCCAGAAACTGGCTTAAAGTTTATTAATGATAATACATACTTTTACCATCATTGACTACCTCACATATAAATTACATATATATATATATATACATATATAACATACATATTTGAGAGAGAGAGAGAGAGAGAGAGAGAGAGAGAGAGAGAACATATAAGAAAGCCAGCATTGGATATAAAGTTTAAAAGAAATTCAGTCTGAATAATGTAACAGCTAAAGGTGATGACTCTGTTCCCACAATTCACCATTTTCTTCTTATTAAAATGATTCTTTTTGTGTTTGCAGTAAAACAACAAACATAAATGACCCACTACAACAGAGATAGATATCTATAGATACTAAATATCCCTTTTTTTTGGCTGGAGCTGGAGTGTACAGGGATAGTACCTGCCTATCATACTATAACCTGGGTTTGAGCCACAGAATCATACTAAAAATTCCATCCATTCTTTTGTATTCAGTTTAGCTTCTTTTCTTGATATGCCCTGTGGATACGCTTTGAGATTAGGAGTGTCCTTTTCATGTGGTAGTGTGTTTTACATTATCTATTAGTTCCTGATAAATAAAAAAACTAAACTAATGTTGGGCTTTGGATGTAAGCATTACCTAAAAATAATTTCTAAAATT
Source organism: Peromyscus melanophrys (assembly GCA_902168415.1). Classification (NCBI taxonomy): domain Eukaryota; kingdom Metazoa; phylum Chordata; class Mammalia; order Rodentia; family Cricetidae; genus Peromyscus; species Peromyscus melanophrys. The sequence continues at coordinate 43,535 of CABHPR010143827.1, read as the reverse complement.
TGGTTGTTAGGGAAGTCATATACTGAAGTAATGCATTATTACCTAATGCAAATATTATATATGCTTTGGAAATGTGAATGTATTAGATATTTTATGTGAACCATTCTTGTGTTTTTATTCAATAGATTTTTTTTCTGTAAAAGTCATAGGAACATATTTTTTTTCACAGAAACACTATGGAAATAGCCAGTGTAAAAAGTCATAGACATTATATACGAATCAATCTAACCTTCCAATTTCAATGACTGTTCCAGAGACAATATTTTGATCCTGATTCTGGTCAGAGCTTTGTGACAGAACACTACTGCAGGTCTTCCAGAAGCTCATCTGCTTCTTGAACTGAAGATATGTCCTCTGGACAGGATCAGGAGACATGACATTCTCCAGTAGTTCTCGAACCATTAGTGTCTGAAACTGAGAGCAAAGCAAACAGGTGGAGTTGAGAGGACTGCTGACTCTGGGGATGGCAGGACAGGAGGCTTTCTTCTGGGTCACTAATTGTGAGCTGATGAATCTCTGGGGCCTTCAGCTTGCCCTCTCCTCAATTTCCTCTTTAGGAAGAGGATGCATTGTCCTATTATTTACTAAAACCTGACTGGGGAGCTCTGTTATTTGCAGCTGAAAATATGCTGACAGATATGTGTCTTGGTTGCATATAACCATAATGTGGTCAGCTCAGATCGTGGCTTGAATTCTTGGTGCCAACAACAATTTGACATTCCATGGAAGATTTTGCTGCCACTATTTCAATGTATTAGACAAAGATAAACAAAGAGATAAGTTAAAAGCACAGCCCTGTGAACAGTAAGTCTGGCAGGGTCTTTGTAGAGAGAAAAGATGTGCCGATCTTCAAAATTTGTTCTCTAGCACAGTAACAAAATTAAGAGGACTTTGTTCAAAATAGCTTCAAAGTAGTATTGCAAGGAAAAAAAATTCAATTTTAATTTTATTCCCTAGGAGTTAATTGTAGCTACTGTTGCCATTGCTACTATTTCTTCTTTCTGAGTTCCGAGTGAAAGAAAGCAAAGTCCAATTGGACGAAAGAGGAGCTAACTCTGTGTTTTATCTTTTAAAATTTCCCCCTTTCTCTCTCTCTCTCTCTCTCTCTCTCTCTCTCTCTCTCTCTCTCTCTCTCTCTCTCTCACACACACACACACACACAAACACACAAATAGTAAAAACAAAAAACAAGGTATAGTTTAGGCTTACATATACCTTTGTGGTAGAATGGTTTTTTAGTATGTGTGAAGTCATGGGTTTGATCCCATGCATTGTAAAAGAGAACCAAACACAATCAACTAGCTCATTAACAGTGTAGATACCCAAGCTTTGTTTCAGGCTTTTTGCATCAGGACATCTAAGCACAGAGATCAGAAATCTCTAGTTCTAGAAGCCCACAGACAGCATACTCAATATGAGAATACTATTGAGGTCTCTGTGCTCAAATATTGCCTCTCATGTGTCTCCTTACTAAATGTTTACACTTTACAGTAGCTTCTTTTTCTTTTCTCTTTCACAGTGATTGCCCTGTTCAAATCATGGAACAAGTCTATGCATGTGTTCACCACTTTGTTCTATTGTCTTGACTTAGGAAAGATGCCTATTGTGTTTAGCTAAATTCAAAAAAAGGGAAGGTGACATTTTCTGAGGGGCAGGGAAGATTGAAAGCACCAGATGAAGATTGAGCAAAAATCGAGGACACTGGAGACGTGTAGTAACTAAGACTCTGTTGAACATCTGCTGAGAAAGGAAAGAATGGAGAATGTGAAATAGAGTATGTTTTGCTTCTGATAGAACAGGCACAAAGGCTTGAAGAAATCACGACTAGGAAGTGGCAAGTGGCAAGGTACAAACTTTTTAATGGCAAACTTAAAACTAAGACTCTTTGGAGATCATTAACTTAATAAAGTGTTAGTCGGTTTTAAGGTGGAAAGGTCAGCTCCTGGGTTTCTGCTCTATTTAGAATGCACTTCACAGAAGGACCATGTAACTTTCTTTAGCTAACACATTTGGGTTCTATCTCACTGAACATGGATCTGGGACCTGTAGTAGTTTGTAGCAACTATGAGATACTACTTGGTTCTATGTACTAAGTTTCTGTCAGTGTGGGCTGAATCAGGAGCGTGGGTGAATTTAAAACCCACTTTGTGGTAAAGCAGTCAGAATTCTTTTGACAAAGGCATCCTCAATTAAAACAAAACAAACAAACAAACAAACAAACAAAAAACAAAGAATAGAAATAGATTTCTTATTCTTTTCTTAAGTATTTTCTCATACTCTAAATTCAGATGTCATCAGATATTTCTGTTGGTAAATGAAGTTAAGCAAAAACAAAAAATAAATTGATGGAAAAGAGGCACAAAAGAATATTAGATGAAATGTATTCACTCCTTTATGTTAAATAATCACAAAAACACAATGAGAAAATTATGTACAGATATTTGCAGTGCATTATATAAATTCCATGGAAACAAATGAAAACAATGCAGCATTTATTTGAATACCAATCCCTAATGGTTGTCATTTTCCTAATAAACTGGCATGGACATTTACCAAATCTTCACACAAATGACTCTTTGAAAGACATTCAAGGAAAAGAGAAGAAGCCTATTGTAGGAAAATGACAAAGCAAATTGAATACTCAAGCCACAAAGGTAGGCCAGCTTCTGTCCTTCAGTTCCCAAAGCAAAATGCCCTGATAAAAATAATACGTACCACATGCATGTAGTTCAGATAGAGTAACTCCATTTATTTTGATTTCAGACCCTATATATCAGTCACTGATATATCCCTAGGGTCTACTCCAGTCCCTGGCACATAGTTAGTGTTCAGTAAAAATATTTATTGATCTGAAACAGACTCTTATAGGAGAGGTATGAAAAGTTGAGTCTTAGGGGATTTCAAAAATATCTTCTGATGTTTATGTAGGGGATATTTTTTACAAAGTGTTTATTTTCTCTCTGTAAAAAATGATTTCAGTGAACATTGAGTACAGTTCTGTACTTCTGCTGTTACATGCAACTTGGACTCAATGCTCTAGTTTGTACTTCTGTGATTCAGGATGCTCTAGAATATAAATTTTGTTTTTACTACAAAAATGTGAATTAATTTTTGAGAATTTTAATGATAATATCCCCCTTTCCCCATTTCATTTCAAACCATTGAATTTTACCATGCATCTGCTCAAATCGATTCAGTAAATACTTACTGGGGAAATACTTACTGGGTGATACTATGTGTCATGTATTGGAAGCCATTCCCTTGGAGCTTGGAGAACCTTGCAGAAGAGGGAGATGAAAGATTCTAGGAGTCAGAGGGGATTGAGGACACCAGGAAAATATGGTCCCCTGAATCCAATAAACAGGGCTCATATTGGGTCAGAAACACTGAAGGGCAAGCATGGGGCCTGCATGGGTCTGCACCAGGTCTTCTGCCTGTATGTCATGGCTGTTAGCGTGGTGTTTTTGTGTGTTTCTGACTTTTTTGCCTGCTCTTGGGACTCTTTTCCTCCTATTGGGTTGCCTTGTCCAGCCTTGATATGATGGCTTTTGTTTTGTCGTATTGTATCGTATTTTATGATATTTGGTGGTTGTTTCTTGGAGGCCTGCTCTTTTTATGAGGGTAAGTGGAAGGCGAGCAGATCTGAAGGAAGAGGGAGGTGGCAGGGAGCGGGGAGAAAGAAGGAAAAAAGGTTTACAAAGTTGAAAAACAAGCTTGCAGATCCTGAGAACTCTGCAGCTATTGGAACTAACACACACACACACACACACACACACACAGAGCGAGAGAGAAATCATTTCAGCAGAAAGATTGTGGCCAAATATGCTAGAGTGAAAAATATATGTAGCATATATTTGATTATATGTAACTAATTCTAATTGCCAACATAATTTTATTAGTAGGAAAATTGTAGGTAATAGATTTTTATCTAAAGTGTGTATTATAGCACTTTTAAAATTAATGTAGCATCTGACACTAAGACAGTGTTGAATTACTTAACAGGGAAAAGAAGTAAATGTATTATTTTGTGCCTTTTCTGACAGGTATTCGGGGGACATTTAACTCAACAGGGATTGAATTCAAAATTTAAAATGTAGTTTTACTGTATATTTTGGATTTTCATTTTTTGCTCATTTTTTTTGTTGTTTATTTGTCTTGGTTTTGGGGTGCGTCCATAGTAGCTTTGTCTGCATACCATTTAGTTTGTGGTTATTAAAGTATGATTAAATATAATCATTTTGTGTAGCTTTATTCATATCACCACTCTTTGTATATTTCACATTTAGACTCTACCTTTAATAATTCTTTTTATTTTTATTAAGTTAATTCTTTGACAGTTTCATACATGTATATAGCATACTCGTATTGTTTACTTCTCATTCTTCTCTTAATACCCTTCATATTCCTATCAACCCCCCTGCTCCCTAACTTTTCCTTTCCAAGATTCGTAACATTGTTTTATTGTGGATGAAGTCCCAAGTAAGTGTGTATTGTTTGAAATGAGCATGGCCTTATCAAGAACCCCAATGCTTCAGACCCAGGAGAAAAGCTAAGCCTTTGCCAGGTCCATGTGCAGAAACGTTGATATAGTGGACAGACAATGTCAACACAGCTTCCTCTTCTGGGATGTTTACAGCCTGAGATTTCTACCCTATGGAGAACTGCTACTGTCGTTAGTTAAACTTCCCTCCACCATCATCTGTATTAGAAAACAAAACAAAAGCCAAACCAAAACAATACAAAAACAATCACTTCCTCAAACTCAGATGTGTAAAATAAACACATTGAATTTCCAGGTTGCTGAAGGTATGCCTCCATCAGAGCACATGGCACACCCAACTCCAGGTTTTCTGTATGGGTATCTGTATGTCTGTCCCTTCCTCATTCCCTTTTCACCTCAGTCAGATCACTCTCTAAAGCCATGAATGTAGGACGAGGCATTTATTACCAAGGTCATCTATTTAGCTATTGGATTTGGACTTTCCATTGGATCCTGGAGAGTCACTAAAGGATGCACATGTCAAAGTCACAATCCCCCATTTCTTTAATTCTGTCAATGAGATCTTTCAACAGTGAGGGCATGGCTCCCTGGGTTCCTCCTCCCATACCTGGCTGTTGTCAGGGCCATTCTTGTGCAGACCTAGTACATCCATAGTTGTTGAGTGTTCCCTTCTTGCTCTTAATTCCTTGTGTTCCCCTTTCTGCAGTGTTTCCAGAGCCTTGGAAGGGATGATATAAATGTGCTGTTTAGGGATGAAAATTCAACTGACATTTATTCTCAGGACCCTGTTAAACAGCAAATCTGGGGATTCATGGAAAGAGAGTTCACTGGAAAGAAAGACTTCTCCAATTAAGGCTAAAAATATTTAGAAGATGTTTGATACTCTAACAATTTAACTAGACAATAGGACTAAGTTCCCTTTAGGACCTAGGATCTTCCTAACCATGGACTGGGTTTACATTATGACGTATGGATTCCATCTCATGGAATAGGCCAAAAATCAATCACAGGGAAGTTTGATTACACCTATAACATTCATGTTGTTATTACATTATTACCTGGTAGTTCATATCTTAGTTCGTAGGCTTTATAGCAGAGTAAGACTGTTGTTGATGACTTTTACCCAGTTGCCCAAATAGCATATTCTAGTACTATGAAACCTAGCGGACAAGGAGAAGGCTTCCACTTCAGTCTCAGCTTGACTTATATCAGTGGTTCTCAACCTTTCTAATGCTATAACCGTTTAATACAGCTCCTCATGTTCTGGTGACCCCAACCATAATATTTCTGTTGCTACTTCATAACTGTATTTTTGCTGCCCTTGTGAATTATAATGTACATATCTGATATCTGATATGCAGGATATCTAATGTGTAACCCCTGTGAGAGGATTGTTCAGCCTGCAAAGGGGCCACAACCCACGAGGTGAGAACTACTGATCTATATCACGCAAACAATGATGTGGTGTTTTCAGCAATGGGATTTTATCATTTGGTTCTATAATGAAAATGCAATAATGAGGAATGACAAGCACTGGTATTATTCTGTGGTCTGTACGACTGTCTCTGATCAATAACTCATAAGAAGATATCACATACCTGGTGCTGCAGGTTTTTAGTAGCTCTATTTTCTAGGAGGAGCTTTTTTTCAGCCATAAATACTATGTCTTTTTCAACTCACATTGGTTACCATGTAGTAGATTTCCCTATAACTTTTTCATACCCCTTTCCTTTTAGTTCACCCTCCTCTCTACATCCATCTCCCCATATTCCCCTACTTCTTTTCTGATTTAACCATTCTAACCCAGCATTCCTACTGTATACCTTTGTATCACCTTTGTTTTACTACCTCTCTCTCTTTTACTTCTTCTTCTTTTTTTTTTTTTTTTTTTTTTTGGTTTTTCGAGACAGGGTTTCTCTGTGTAGCTTTGCATCTTTCCTGGAACTCACTCTGTACCCCAGGCTGGCCTCAAACTCACAGCGATCTGCCTGGCTCTGCCTCCCGAGTGCTGGGATTAAAGGCGTACGCCACCACCGACCGCCCGGCTACCTCTCTCTCTTAAGGCATCTCCTCTCAATAGTCTCTTTCTAGATTCCTGACCTCTACAGTAACTCTAAGTTGAACACAAAATTAAGAGAGTCAAAGACAGTCTCCCCATATGAGGCAGAGAATGAAGCATTTGCTTTCCTGTGTTTGAGTTACCTTGCTCAGTAAAATTGGTTTTAGTTTCATCCCTTTATAAGTTTTTTTTTTGTTTGTTTGTTTGTTTTTTAAGACAGGGTTTCTCTGTGCAGCTTTGCGCCTTTCCTGGGTCTCACTCTGTAGACCAGGTTGGCCTCGAACTCTCAGAGATCTGCTTGGCTCTGCCTCCCGAGTGCTGGGATTAAAGGCGTGTGCCACCACCGCCCATCTCATCCCTTTATATGTAAATTTTATAATTTGTTTGGATTGTACTTCAGAATAGTCTATTGTGTTTATATCTATCTGTACCACATTTACACCATCCATTCCTCACTCTGTGGACATCTCAGATGATACCATTTTTAGTGATTTTCAATAGAACAGCAAGGAATAAGATTGAGCAAGTATCTCTGAAGATGTATCATCCTTTGGATAGAAGATTGAGAGTAGAAAGAGTGAGTCTAATGGTTGTTCTCCTTTTAGTTTTTTTTTTTTTTTAACCTCCACACTGGATCTTGCAGTAGCTGCATCAATTTTCACTCATACCTTCTGCTAAGCTAGGCTCCCAGTTGGAGTGGGTAGGGCTATAGTACTGGGTATGGCCCGGTCACTAACCTGGAGAGGGAAGGCCATATGGACCGGGTCCTTGGAACAATCCCAGATTGGACTGGAGTGGTAATTTTTTGAATATAGATCTGGGCTGTGCTTCAAAGATCAAGATAAAGGTCAGTGTCTTGGTGTTCTTCTAACCTTACCATCTCTCTGGGACTCTATAATATAAACTATTCTTTGGGCTTAATGGGATCAGCCTTAATTTAGAAACCATGATAAAAAAAAAGATTTTCTTCTAATTAAAGTGAAGGTAGATTGGAGTGGCAGGCTTTCCAATTAAGAAAAATGGAGATGATAGAAAAAAAGGATCAAAATAATCAATTACTTGATAAATTTGTTCTTTTCCATAATGCTGTAGTATGTTTTTAAAGATTTATTTTATCTTTGATGTATTTGTGTGTGTGTCTCTGTGTGGGTATGTGCATACAAATTAAGGTAAATGAGAGGCCAAAAGAGGGTGTCAAACACCCTGGGATTAGAATTATAGGCAATTGTGAGGTACTTCATGTGGGTACTAGGATTTGAACTTCTGTCCTCTGAAAGAGCAGCAAGCACCTTTAGCCAATGAGGTATCATTCTTGCCCCTGTAGTGTATCCTTTAATTATTAAACTAATATATCTAAAAATATTTTAATCTATGCAATTAAAGGTTAACTTAGTTAATTAAATCTCTTACTATCTGTACAGACACTTGGGTTCATATTTTAAAAATACTTGTTCTGATATTTCCTTTTGCCAAATCTCAAGTTCTTAGACTTCTTTCTAGGGCAACCATTCACTGTTTCATTGTTTAATTATCTATTTTACCTTGTAAAGTATTCCCTGGGATATAAAAAAGGATATAATTATTAGTCTAAAGAACAAAGAAATTAAATGGTGAGGAAAGATACATAAAGGACCAATTATAAAACAATGTGAACATATCCTAGGGGAGTGTTGAATGGCGAGAGGTAAAGGAAACACTGTAGAAGTAATATCATGTGAGGAAAGCTTTTCCAGAATGCCTAGCTGTGAACAACACAGAACATTCCTATGAAACTAATTAGTGTATGATTAAAATGAGCTGAAATGCTTTAGAAAGTTGAATGTGACTTGTCATTTGCAAGGTCATTTCCAGAGAATGATCGGGGCAAAAGTTCAATTCCCATATGGCAAGGACTTGAAAGTTGTCAATGATTTGGGGATGGAGGATTTTGATGTGTATAAATTTAGTAGAGGATATAAGGGAATGTACCCAGAAGTAATCAAGTACAGGAGGTGACAGAATATAGATTCAAGACATAGAAATTCACCATAGAAGAAACACTTCTGATGAGCAATGATGGAAAAAGGAATGGGAAAGTAAACATCTATTTAAGACTTTATATTTTATGATAGGACATATCATAAGGTTTCTCTTCTGATGATATTTTTAAGAGATTAAGAAAACCCAACAAATCAATTAATTGAGCAAGCTCTTTCATGCTTTATCTTCCAAGTTAGTTAAAACTTGGATATATGCCAACATAGAAACTAATTTCATTACCGCCGGGCGGTTGTGGCGCACGCCTTTAATCCCAGCACTCGGGAGGCAGAGCCAGGCGGATCTCTGTGAGTTCGAGGCCAGCCTGGTCTCCAAAGCGAGTTCCAGGAAAGGCGCAAAGCTACACAGAGAAACCCTGTCTCAAAAAAAACCAAAAAAAAAAAAAAAAAAGAAACTACTTCATTAGTTTTAGAAAAATCTAATTATTTCCCATTTGAATATTATCATATAGAGGACTGTAGTTATTACTACTTAGTTATTATATATGACAATTATATTTTTAAAATTTGTATTATTTGTGTTTATGTCCATGTGTGTTTATGTGTATATGTAGGTGTGGTGATATTGTGTTCCCCAAAATATTGTGTACCCTAATAAACTTATCTGGGGTCAGAGAACAGAACAGTCACTAGATATAGAGGACAGAAAATGATGGCACACACGCCTTTAATCCTATCACTTGGGAGGCAGAGATCCATCTGGATCTCTGTGAGTTTAAAGCCACACTGGAAACAGCCAGGCATGGTGACTCACACCTTTAATCCCAGGAAGTGAGCCTTTAATCCCAGGAAGTGATGGCAGAAAGCAGAAAGGTATATAAGGTGTGAGGACCAGGAGCTAGAGCTGGTTAAGCTTTCAGGCTTTTGAGAAGCAGTTCAGCTGAGATCCATTTGGATAAGGACTCACAGGCTTCCAGTCTAAGAAAACAGGATTAGCTGAGGAATTGGCAAGGTGAGGTAGCTGTGGCTTGTTCTGCTTCTCTGATCTTCCAGCATTCACCCCAATAACTGGCCTCAGGTTTGTTTTCATTAATAAGACCCTTTAAGATTCACGCTACATCTAAGACCCTTTAAGATTCGTGCTACATGTAGGTATTCTTAGAGGCTAAATGAGGGCATCTGATCTCTTGGAGCTAGAAATTAGGTTATAAGTTGCTTAACATGGGTGCTGGGATTCAGACTCTGTTCCTCTGAAAGAAAAGCAAGTACTCTTAATGATTTAGCTATCTCTCCAGCTCCTAGAACAAATAAATCTGATATTGTTCCAAAAGTATGACTTTTTTAATAACAATTAAGATAGACCCAAAGGTTTATACATTCAGCTCAGACACATTTAAGTTGTAGAATATTTGCCATTAAGCTAAATTCACCTTCAAAAAGAGAGAAGGCTCTAATTTTGCTTCATAATGACATGCCACCTTTTGGACCTGTGTACTCAACCAACAAGCACAAATTGATGTCGCTGTGCAGGATCTCAAGCTCAGCATCTCAAGCTCTGTGGTGAAAAGCAGCCAGTGTGTCTTTGGTTCCTTACCAATAAATACCCTTACATTTACTACTTAACAGACTTAAGAGAATAGAGTGGGAAATTGTGCCTCCACTCTGTCATGTAATCCAACACATTCAAGTGGGAAAAATGCTTTTCACTTTCTTTTCATAGTCATTGAAATTGGTATTTTAATCTAACTAGTTACCCCAAAGTTAGGGCGGGAATGGGAATTAATTCGCTCACGCAGTTTTAATTTTCCTCATTTTGGTGAACTGACTTCTTCCGACTATTGCACCAAAGAACAAAAGTCTATTCCATACTTAAGTTGGTAACAATATTAAAACATAATGAAAGTGAGTTGTTTTTTTTTTTTTTGCATCCTAAATGCCTTCTGAAAGTCACCAGGTAAGAGTATATCAGTCCTTGTTTAGATTGTACTCATTGTCTCTGTTATTTGATATTTAATTTATTTTCACAAACATGCCCCCAGTAAATATAACTCCTTACTTTGAGGATTATATTTTAGGAAGCAATTTGGGGTTCAAAGTAGCCAGCCTCAATGATCAATCATCATGGTAGCACCATATGTCTTTCTCTGATATTTTCTTGTAGGGACTCAGTGGGCTAAACAATGCAAGGCATATGTTTAGAGCAGGAACTTGCTTGCTCCAGTTAGAGAATATTTGATACTCTATTCTTAGTGAGATTGTTTACTTGCGCTGTGTATTATTTATTGTTTATAGAGGGCAGCCATACCCATTTCTCATTGTTACAGAAGTAGTTGTAGTTTCTGAATTATCCAAAAACACCTTCTACTTGAGAACATGTACACTATTACTCCTGCTGAAACTGCCCATCTTAAGGCATTGTTATTGCTTCTAGCTAAAATAATAGGAAAGAGAGAGATGTTCAGGTGTAAGAATTGAGGAAATATGTTTCCCTTAACAAAGACCTCATCAGGAGTCTAGTGGAAACCAGTGATTGCTTTTTAGTGAAAAGCTCTTCTCTAGGCTGAACAACTTGACCTACTGAACATGGGAGTATTTTTCAGCCCTTGATTTCTTTTTTTTAAATCAGAGAAAGCAGTACCATTATTCCTTTTGGTTATTCCAAAAAAAAAAGCACAGGAAAGATTTGGCTCTTCTCTAGTGAGTCCTTCCAGTTGAAACTAAGTAGGATCACTTTGTCAATCAGTTTCTGACCAGCAAATGAAGTATATGTTTCTCTGTAGGGTTGTAGCACTCACAGTGCTTCCACTCTTGTTCCCCACCCCCACGGTTGCTTATTTTATGCCAGCTAGACAGCTAGACTAAATGGTGTGTTGTTACCCTTTGTCATCTCTCTACTTCTTTGATTGAACTTGTCCTCCCTAGTACCTATCATGCCAGTTTATTCCCATTGCTTTCACTCAGTCCACATGCAGGGACTGGAAACAGGGACTTGCCCTCCTGCATCTCTTCCTGTGACCTTCTGTTCCTCACTTCTTAACTCCTTACATTTGTTCTTCATAGCACAGAATTCTATATGCAATTGTGTATGTGCATTTATATGTTAATTTTTTCCCTTAGAAAATAAATTTGACACAAGTAGTAATTAGGTTCTTCACATTCCCTGCTGTATCTCCAGTGTTTACAACAGGGTCTGAATGTAATAGTATTTCAAAGAAAAAAAAAAAGAGAGAAGAAGAACATTTCTTTTACATGGTTTTCTCCATGAGGAAAAAGAAAACCATTTAAATATTTCAAAGTAACTTCTGAAAATTTGTATTATGACAATTCATCTGTTTTTTCCTGAGGCCTCTTTAGAGTCCTTTTAGTTGCAAAGTTTTTGGCATCCATGAATATTGCAATAATACTTCATGAACTGAGTGCAATAATGTGATGTGCTTGTGTTGGAAAACTGGGCTGGATTATGGTGATGAGGGGTGGGTGACAGCCACCTGCAGCAAATGGCTCTTTTGGCTTCCATTTGCAGAGCTGACAGTAAGAGGAGTCACTTTGACTTTCAAGACTCTAGTCATGAAGCAAAGTGTTGGATGGGCCTGCATTTTCAGCTCTCTGCGCCAAGACAGATGGTTTATAGAGGGATGGGGGCTATGTTACATTGGATGTAGGAAACTCTTGCAGAGGCTCAGAGTCCTGCCCAATTCTGTTGGCCAGTGGGATGTTATATTTGATTTTGATGAATATTATTCTGTGTTTGGTTTGCAGTCACTGATGACTGTCTCTGTTCTTCCTGGAGTCTTGATCTATTTGAGTTAGAGAGAAAATGGAAAATAAATGATAATCACTTTATAGTGCATCATAAAATATTGGTACTCAGATTTCTTTGGAGGACTCAAAAAGATTATTCTACTATATGAACCCTCATAACAAAGCTAGAAAACAAACCAACAATAGTCCACCGAAGTCTGATAAGTGACCAGAATTTCCATTTAAATAGAGTAACTTAAACTATCAAAAAAGACTAAAGGATAGATCCAAGGTATCTGTCACTTTCTTGTGGCTAAAGCAGTTTCATCATGTTTACATTTTAGTCTCTGTGAATCTTTACTCTATGAATTTTCTAATCTCCGTCTTCATTCTCGCCTCATCTTGGTATTGCCTATAAAACATCCTTGAGGTTCAGCCATCACATCACATCTGTCTGTGTGCATACTTGCTTGCAATTTAGAATTTATCCCTTTTCCCCACAAAATCAATCTTGTTCCTTTACTTTTTAACTTTAAATATAAGACACTGACTTTTATATAGTACTGGCTTTCTCTACTTTAGGCTTTATTTATATAAAGAGACTAGTTTAATGATCCCTTGTCTCCTACCTCCATTACCAAGGCAAGCCAGGAAATATTGAGTCTAGTTTATGACATTTATTTTGTCACTGTCAACTCAAAAAATAGCAATGAAAGGAAACAACAATGTATTATTTGAGGGGTCGCTTAGACTCCCCTGTCCAACAACTCACAAATAGATTTCCAATGCCTGGCACTGGGGTTTTTGCTACAAAGTCTTTATCTCTTGGGAGAATCATTATCACGTAAGTGGTGTAACTTGATTATATATTCTCTGGGCTATTGAAATTTTCTATTGCTAATATCTCTGTTCTACTATTTTTCTCTCTAGAGCTCCTTTTTTGTCCCTTCTCTGTGGTCTCTTTTTAATTGGCTGGTTTCTGTTGTTATACCAGGTACTATAACCATATATAAGATACTTGGGCTTAGCACTCATAGAAACTGAGCAGGAACTGACCTAGATAGCTCCTCCCTGAGGACTAGCTCCTAGAATATCCAAAGTTGCTATGCAAGCTGCCTAGTGGGAAAAATCAATCAGTAGCCCTAACCAACTGAAAACCGATGAACCACAACAATGACCAGCCTGGCAAGATTTTCCCAGTGGTGCAGTAGTGGCATTTACAACTGGGGGGTAACAAACAGATGTCTAATTGGACTCAAAGTCTGTGCAATAAGAGGTCATTCATGACTAATACTATAATCCTAGGCTATTAATTGTGGTTAGTGACCCATAGGCACTAGAGGAAAACTACTACTGGTGCTTCCCTGATCTAACATAACTTCTAACTGCATTATAAATGCCCTTCCTTATACCACAGATAAGCGTAGCTCTCATGTCTCATCAAAGAACCTCCTTTTGCTGCAGATGGAGTCCACCACAGGAATTCACAACAAGTCAAAATGAACAAATGGCTATAGGGTGCCAAAGACTTGGGGACCATAGTGCAAGAGACTCTAGAATGAGTGTATGAGTCAGAAGACCAAATCATCTGATTTACAATTGTATCTACTATATAGGACAGAGAAACCATACCCATGGAATCTCAACAATATGATAGTCAAACAGCACCTGCATAATGACACCAGTTGATATGCTAACTCTCACAGGGTCCTGCCCCTGGATAAAAAAGCAAACAAACAAAAACAAACTACCACTATTTAATAGTTGCTAGTTAGGGAAATTCTGTCTTTTCTATCTTCCTCTAGGTTATCCAATCTGAGTGGTCAGCCTTAAAGCAGATACATGTCAACTACAAAAATGGAGTCAGCAGGATGTGTGTGTGTGTGTGTGTGTGTGTGTGTGTGTGTGTGTGTGTGTGT
>CABHPR010143827.1:2385-29329 GCA_902168415.1 Peromyscus melanophrys | reverse complement strand
TGTGTGTGTGTGTGTGTGTGTGTGTGTGTGTGTGTGTGTGTGTGTGTAAGTTTAACAATAATAAAGAAGAAATGTTCATAAATTTGAAAGGGAGTTGGGGGAGCAAGGGAGAAGTTGGAGGGATAGTGGAAAGTATGTAAATACAGTAGACATGTATGAAATTCAAAAAATTTTAAAAGGCAAAGCAAAAATTCAGCCATCAGTCCATAGCTGTCTGGGCCTGAATTAATAGGCAACATTTTTTGTTAAGTATATGAGATTACCAAACTGATTTAATAATATAGTACTCTACTTTTAATGAAATTTAAAGTTAAAATTCATATTAAAATGATATACTTTTATGTCTGAGTATGACACCAAGCATTCATGTATTACTAAACATACTTTTTACATACATACATACATACACACACACACACACACACACACACACACACACACATATAGACACACATGAATGGATGTAGATGCAACTATATACTATTTGTTAGATGTACATAGTTTCATCTACTTCCATTCGTGTGTATGAGTGTGAGTGTGTGAGTGTGTGTGTGTGTGTGTGTGTGTGTGTGTGTGTGTGTGTGTGTTTATAGTGTTTGTTGTTGCTCCTTGGAGTTGTAATCAACAACTGACTTTCTTCATTCTTCCCACTCTTCCAAAATTTATTCTTTTATTTTGTGTTTCAACTCACTGTAAATAAGTGAAAATTTCTGGCTTCTAATTCCTTAATTTGGTTTTAGTCTTGCATGACTATCTACTTAGATTTTTTTCCAATGGCAAATTTCATAAAGAAATCTTTACATGGTATTTTGTAGATTTACTCCTTCAAAATTCTAATTTCAAACGTACTTAAAAAATCACTAACATGAGCTTTAGTGACAAGAAAATTTCTTCATTCACCTACTCTTCTACATTCTTCCTTGCTCTATGAACACCAGATAGGTAAATTGTAAGCATATTTTGGTAAATTCTTTATTGCTTTTGTTTATTTTAGTATTTTATTTTGCAGTACTGGGAATTAAACTTACTCCTTACAAATGCTAGGCCAACACTCTACCTTTGAGCTACATTCTTGTTTTCAAGATGTCAAACATTTTGTCAGTGGTCTGCCACAGAACGGTGGGGACTCAGATGAGTGGGCATTTTCTGTTCTGAGGTCCTCAGTGCATCCTTGTGGGAAAGGCACGACATAAAAAAAAATCTCATTGTATTGCAGTGAGAGCATGGGCTGGAAACTGCTCACATCTTGGTGGATCAAGAAGCAAGGAAAGACTAGAATCAGAGCTGTGCACAACCTCCAGAGAGATAAATGTTGGTGCCTATGTCTGCCATCCAGGCCTTACCTCTTTCAAAACAGTGCTACAAACTGGACTAGAGTTCAAAACATGAGCTTCTCAGGATATTTCATATTCAAGCCACGACCCATGCCAACGAATTGGCACCTCACTTTAACTTTTCTTTAGGAGGCTAAATTTTCCATTAAACAAATATCTCTCACGTAATGCCATGGCCTGTATCTGTCTTTCAATACTCGTGGCTCATAGCCACTGACATTTTTAGAAATGAACTTTCATTTCCCTTGGTCATTTTTTGGATTCCTTCTCACTTCATGTCTCTTACCTGTTCTTTTATTATTTCTTTCAATCTAAGGAGATATTAGTTATACCCTTGTATACCAATTTGCAGACACCTTCCCTCTTATGGTTGCAGTTAAATAGCTTTCATGATTAAACAAAGTTAATTGGAAATAACTGGTAATTGTTTTAGTGAGAAAGTTTTGGTAGTTATGAAACTCACCCAAGAGTAAAACCTGACAAAAGTAGGTAACCAGGAAGCATGACAAATTATAATTCATATAAATATAATCAAACATATTTATTTGGGTTACATTGTTCTTATCTATGGACTCAGAACTCACATCAAAAGGAAGAAAAATGAAGTTTCCAGTCATTCCAATATTTTGGTTCATGTTTAAAGAGACAAGTGTACCAGAACCTTGTGGAGTTGCTACATATGTAATGGAGTTCTTCAGCTTCCAGTCTCTCAGACACCATCAGGGTCCAAAAAAATCACTACAAGTGAGGGAAACCTAGGAATTCGAGGGCGAAAGAATCAGCTCACAGCCTTCTCCTTCTATGCATGTCTTTTTATTGCTCTGCCTATTCATCCAGTTTTCTTGTCCTAATTCTAAATCCTTTCACACTTCTCTCCTAGCCTAGAAATTCTTCTCCAGGAGGCTTAAAGAAATAGAAAAAATTACAAGAGTTACCTCTCATTGGTCAAAAGCACATTCCTAGGATAAGTGATAAAGGCAGAGCCATTTACCATGGCAACACAAGGTTCCAAGGTTATGGGACCAGAAGGAGAGGGCACAATGCCCAGCACAACGAACTCTGAGACGTAGCTCTTTATCAGCAGTCTAGTTTGAACTTGCTTTGAGGCAAAAATGAGCTAAATGTGTGCAGTTAGTCTGAGCAAAAGGAATAAAGCAGGCTTTTAAGGGTCTACAGACCTCATGGGAAAATAGATCCAGTTATGAAGCATGTCCTAGTATATTTTCTATATATCAATTTTATACAGCTAAATGAGAAGTCATCTTCCTGACCATCCATGGATATGTGTGCCCAATAGATGGAATACATACATGAAATAAACACACAAGCAGTAGGAAAACACCCACAGCTATTCTTAGGGAAGAAATGAAATGGCACTTGAGAGAAATTACAGACAGGAACAATAGGTCATTAATAGTAACTCCAAGGTCTTGCCAGGTGGGGCTTCCCATCCAGAGAATCTTTTGGGTCTACCTGCTGAATACTAGTTGTTACCTACAGTATACTACCATGGCCTCTTGCTACCAGTAGCTCTCAATACATATGTAGACTAAGAACAACAAGTTAGCTAAATATCAAGTAACTTTAAACTTCCTTCTGTTTTGCTGACAGCAGTGCATGCTGGGGAACATTAGACTTGTTTTCTTGAATCTATTGTTCAGTGATGGGAAAATGGAGGCACAGTTTGAATACCAGGCGCATTATTCACCAAACTAATAAAGTTCAGCAATTACCTCTTCTCTACCTTTATTGTCCATTAGTTGCCACAGAGCAGATGGTAGTAGGATGAGTTATTCATGTTATTTACATCTGTTTAGGCTTAGCAATAAAAAGAAACTCTGTTGCTGTGCTCAGTGTGGTTGACATGGGAACATTTATTCAAACATTCCATATATATATATGGAATAATATATATGGAAGTATATATATATACACACATATATACATACTTCTCCCCCAAACATAGTACTATGTGCTGAATGTAAAATGATAAAGATAGTTTGGATGACTATGGTGGCCAAGCTTATATTTCACTGAGAGGGGAATTCAGTAAACAAGGAAACCACAGGAAGAAAATGATGTAATATTTGCTGCTTGTGATGAATTCTGTGAATGGAAAAAAGTAATTAATGCTTAATTTCTATTGGATAGTTAAACTCTTTGTCATTTGTCAGGGAAACTGGGGCCAGCTGCACTAGAAGAGGTCAGGCATTCTGCCTTCACACAAAAGGAGTAGTAGTACAGTGGTGTTGAAGTGAATGGGTGAGAACTGATGGAAGACCATGTAGAAGGCCAGGGAAAGAAGGTCAAATGAATAAGGGGTGCAGAGACTGCATGCAGGCAGAAGACTGGTGCTCAGGGAGCAGAGGCCTTGGGACGGGGCAGTCTTCATAAGGTTTTTTTCTCGCATCCGTCACTGCATTTAGGATCTCAGAAACAGCTTCCAAAGAATTACGTATTCAGGGCTGCATTATGTCCACATAATGGGATAAATGTATGGAAGAGACAGTTTAAGAATTAGAAGAATGTTTCCATGCAGCAACAAAGTTGGTGTGAGGCATTCCTTCCCTAAGCATCACAAATGAGCTGTAAACACGGGCTCTTTCCACAAGGCTTAGTTTACAAGAGACCACAAACCACAGCTGAAACCGTGTTTAATGATCAAGCACAACCCTGATATTTGAGTCTCAGTTATGAAGCTCTTCGGGTTTATTTAAAGAGATCACACTGGATTGTTTAACCACAAGAATGCAAATTACCTTAGGGCTTGGGAGTTGTGCATTTCACAAGGGTGTTATTTAAAGGAAAAAAGAGTCATGATGCAAAGCATTTGAGTACAAGACTTTTTATGAGAGTAAGGGAGGTTTTGTGTTTTGTTTCATCCCCTTCTTTCTCTATTTGTCTTTTTATTTACCTTACTTACATACTAAGGGAGATTATCTCCAGTAGATAGGTTTTTAACATCTTACTAATACATACAGGAGTGAATAAGTGAATACAGGTGTAATAGAAAATATCTCTGTTTATTTGTATACCTGCTGCAAAATATGATAAAGGTAGAATGAGTGGCTCCCTGCCTTGTCTTTCTGTTTCTCTACTGTTGGTGGCATGCTTGAGCCGCACAGGTACAGAATTCTGGAACCCAATTCGCATGGGCAGTGCTGTTAGTCTGTACATACATAACCGTGACTTAAACTTGACATTCTCAGAGAATAGCTGCAACTGGATTTAACTAACTGATGTTTATTTCACAATGTCCAAAGAAGTGGGAACTGTGCTTGACAGAAAGTGTGTTTATAGACAATGTCAAGAACCTGGCTTGGAACTCCAACTTTAGGGATCAGCAGACAATGAACATGCTTATGGAATGCTGTCTCAAACTGTAATCATAAAGGAAAGGAGAAATATTTTACAGTTGTGA
Source organism: Peromyscus melanophrys (assembly GCA_902168415.1). Classification (NCBI taxonomy): domain Eukaryota; kingdom Metazoa; phylum Chordata; class Mammalia; order Rodentia; family Cricetidae; genus Peromyscus; species Peromyscus melanophrys. The sequence goes on along the minus strand of CABHPR010143827.1, from coordinate 24,574 downwards.
AACAATTGTGAATCCGGGCCATGGGACCTTCTTAGAAACTCAATTTGTTGTTCTCTCTCTCTCTCTCTCTCTCTCTCTCTCTCTCTCTCTCTCTCTCTCTCTCTCTCTCTCTCCTCCCCACTCTCTCTCCTCTCTCAAAACCAATATCTTTGTTAAGATTAAAAAATAATTGAAGACTAGCTTTCAAGTGACTTTTATCTCCTCAGACTCCATTTGTTAAAGTAAAAAAGATACCAGAAGACTTTAGCTATTTCTATATATGATTTTTCTTTCTATCCCCATTTTTCCATTCAGTAATTTTAGAACATATGTTAAATTAAACCATTCTCATATTTTACACCTTAAATGTGAGTAAATAAAACACTATCTATTACATTTAGAGTCAAATAGCTCCCCACTGCAACTGGCATAGGTTAAAGCTGGCCCATAATGAGAGTCATTTGCAGCTCGTTTTAACCAGGTAGAGACTGCAGAGAGGCATTGCGACCCACATGGAAAATCATAAGGACAGCTTGCTGGCAATTTAAAATGGCAATAAAACTAGACCTAGGAAATTGGGATAAGGATCAATGTGTTTCAGTGAGATAGACACTAGTAAATCAAAAGATTCAGGTGAGTATAAACTCTTAAGGTGTCTACATCCTCATAATCAGTACTGGTATCTGCTCCCTCCTCATAATCCTGCTGGATGTCTTTCTCTTTCCTTCCTCTATCTCCCATTGTCATCACAAAAATTTTCACAAAATCTGCATAATATAGCGTTCTCCCCAAATTCTATGTTGCCCCTTCAGGAAATGTTTTATTTCCCTGCTTCCAAATCTTATGCAGCAAATTAAAGACACACACACACACACACACACACATCTTTATAAATTCTGCCTTCTACTGCTGCTTAAATAAGTGCCCACTCACTTCATTAGAAATGGGTTTCTTCTAGCATAGCCATGGCTACATAAAGAAACCTTGTCTCAAGAGAGAGAGAGAGAGAAAGAGAGAGAGAGAGAGAGAGAGAGAGAGAGAGAGAGAGAGAGAGAGAGAGAGAGAGAAAGGAAGGAAAGAAGGAAGGAAGGAAAGAAGGAAGGAAGGAAGGAAGGAAGGAAGGAAGGAAAGAAGGAAGGAAAGAAGGAACAAAGAGAGAAAGAAAAAAGAAAGGAACAAAGAAATGGGTTTTCTACATGAACTTTTCTCTCCTCAAGTGTCTCCTGTTCTTTTACTCCTGTGGATGTTTGTATAATTTTGTGTTCTATATTATATAATTATTTACAGCCATTGCAGTCTATCACATGATATTCTGCTTTCCTAAAAGTATACCTGAATAAAGCATCTAGCCTCATCATCCATAAACATTCAATTGCTGGGATGAGACTGGGCGATTGGACTTGGAGGAATGGAGGGATAGGTCAATTTCTGCAATCAGCCTACTTGCTTCCTGGTCAAAGTGGCCTGTGGGTTACCAGGGAGTGCCTCCTGGAGTTGGAGGCTAGGACAAAGCAATGAGTGAGGGCCAGGAAGTTTGGAGGGGAAGACCTGTGTGATCTACTGGAGATGCAGGCAGGCAGGGGAAAGGGAGGATACAGTAGCTGTTCTGCTGCAGAGCAGGAGATGAGACTGGGGGAATTAATTTAGAGGACTAGATGGCAAGGCGAAGATAGGCAGTTAGCCTACCTCAAAATTACACATTTTTTAAAACATTCATCTCGCCTCTGTTTCTTAAGATGAATTTTGACTTTTTTTTCTGCCCCTAAATGGATTTTTAGTCTGTTAATCTTTTTATTTACAAATTCCTTCTCTCTTTTATTCTTTACACACAGAATACTATCAACAAAGTACTTAATTTCTTTTGCTTTTCTATTTCAATAAAAATATGCATTATCTATCTATAATCTATCTAGTCTCTTTAAACACATAAGTTTAACATTACATTTTATTAACAGTGTACAAAAGAATAAAAAAGTATGAACTTTCAAGAATATAAATCCTGTCCACACATTATTAAATAAATACCTATTTTCTTTTTTAAAATGTGTGTGTGTGTGTGTGTATGCCTGCATTAATTTACACACATCACTTGCATGCATACAGCCACAGAGGCCAGAACATGGTACTACACCTCCTGGAGCTAGAGTTTAAAGTGGTTTTAAGCCAAGCAATGTGAATGCTCAGAATAGAATCTTAGTCCTCTGCAATAGCAGTAAGTGCTCTGAATCATTGAAACAGCTCTCCAACCCTAGTATTTCATTTTCCCCTAAGTTCTTTCTTCAATTAAATTTTCTAGTTACTAATATACATATATTGAATATATATTAAAATATATATTTAGGTTTATTTAGTTTTCTTATTATTTTCTACAATTTATTATTTTGTATTTTATTGAATTAATTTCAATCAAGAAATTTGTTGAAATTCATTGCTTTGGGAGAGAGTCCCAGAAATTGGCCCCAGGATTTAATGCTTACTATGCAAGTACTCTACTCTTAAGTTATTCTCAGTCTTTTTTAAAATTTTTACTTTGAGATAGGGTATTACTACATAGCCCAGGCTTGCCTTGAACTCATTCTATAGCCCAGGCAAGCCTTAAACTTAAGATTCTCCTGCTTCAGCCTTCTGAGTAGCTAGTGTCAACACATCCAAGCCCTATTTTAAATAATAATCTATTTTCCATTGAACAGCTAAATATAAGTTTATAATGGTTTTTTTTGAAATGAAGTTTGGAATTGCATTTGGCAAACTTGAAAACATTTCAACTCTGTTAATGTTGGTAGAACTCTATTGGATGTAATTTAGCTAGGTATAGAGTTGAGTGGTGGAGTGGTTATCCAGTATGGGTATTCTGGGTTCCGTCACTGGAATAAAATTTCCAGAATCAGATTATCATGTCTTCATAAAAATTTTACACTCTCTCATGGATGTTTATGTTTTCAACTTTAACTTTCTTATCTCACATCTTCTACACTTTGGCCAAACTGAGAATATAGCCTCTAACATTTGAAAGGCACACAACTGTATACTACTTTCTTCTATATGGCCCTTTGTCTTCTAAAATTCTAGCAAAGTACTCCTTTTATTAAAATCTTGTAAATATTGTGAACTTCAAATATTTATATGTGATGTACAAAGAAAACCAATAATTCAAGTATATTTTCTTTTATTTTTCAGAGCATATGTCAAATTTTAGAATCTAGATTTTTCAAGTAAGAGCTTTTTCCATTCAGTAAAACCTCATCATAGTTAAATGATATGTATAGATGTTTCTTAGGGTGCCACTTATAGATATGATAAGATAGATAATGAACAGATAGACTAATCATTTCTTGAAACTAGAATCAAAACAAAACAATTATAACAATGAATGATTTGAATGATTTGAAACTTTATGTAACTCAGGGCTGGGGTTTTATTTCACTGGTAAAGTTCTTGCCTAGCATGTGTTGAGGTTTAAGTCATAGTACTGGGGGAAAATTTAGGACTTAATACACCAGGAATATTTGATTTCCCTCACTCTTACTTTGATAGACATTATAAAACACGTATTAAGCATCAATTACTATGTTATAAATTGAGAATATTTATATGAATAAAACTCAGATTTAAGTAACTAGTAATTTATTTAAAAAGAGCAGAAAACAGAAGATGTATTATGGATATTTCTAAAAACAAAATTTAAGACCCAGAAAATTAAATCAATTAGTGTGTCTTTAAACATTCAAACTTTCTCATTATTTTTCATTTTAAGAAAGTTTTATGTACATAAATATTACTGAAGTTACTAAATAGCTTTTGTTTACATGATTTGTCATATCTGGGTCTTCATTCAGTCTGTTGCAAAATATTTTGTTGTAAAACTATACATAAAAACAATTAGTATTTGGGGATGATATGGGCAATTAAATAGCCTTTGAAAATAATTTTTATTAGTTTTTGCTGATCTTATAACATAAATGGACAAGCAGTAGTTTCTGAAATGTTAGTTCTAGTGTGAAATTTGAAATGACATTATTTCTTTTTTTTTCATTACAGCACAACAAAATTCAATTTTAGGTCTTTGAATGGAAATTTTAAAAAAGCACGATTTTGTAAAATACTGTTGTACTGAATTTTCTGTGTGCTGAGGAACTTCAGGGAAGGGATTTCTGGTTCAGCCCATACTTCCATGGCAATGTGTCTTGGTTTCCATAGTATCTTACTATGATATACAGCCGATGCACTGTATCCTGTCTCTCATTTCATCAAATGGCAGATACCTAAGTGTTGATATTTGAAAAAAATTAATAAAAATACTGTTTTTTTTCCAAGCATAGTGTTTAGTTTTATGTGGATTCTTGGGATCAAACATTGGCTGTCTGCATGACTAAGAAATGCTCATAATGACTGAGCAAGCTCTCCAGTCCCAAGCGTATTCTTTAGTAAAATATGAATTTTTCTCTTTGAGAAGGTCATTATTAAAACTGCTGTGACTGGTGGTAAGGTTTAGTGGTACTTCCTAGGTTTTGAGATGAAGAGCAAGCTTTTTACCTATTCTTGCTATCTAACCATAAATGCAAATGCAAATATATTTTAAATGAAATATGATCTCAATATTATTATAAAATATAGTTGGTTTCATGGACTCTGAGTTTTGGAGCTCTTATGAATTACAGTGTGAGAGCAACTGATACAAAGAATGATCTTAAGTGTGTTTAAGGCAAACACACACACACACACACACACGCACACACACACATACACACACACACACACATACTCACACACATACACACACACACATACACACACACACACATACACACACACATATATCATTTTAAAATAGTATTTCTGGAGATTGTTAAGTGGTAGATGAAACTGCACCTCAAGTACTTTAATATTTTCTGAAATATTCTTGTATGAGTTCATTTCTTCACGGAGAACAAAAGAACATCATACTTCATACTCTTGGCTACAAAGTGAAAGGCTGCTGATGGGAAGGTCAGTGGTTTAATAAAGTATTCATTTTTTTTTCCTAAATATGGAAGATACTTGGGGTATACTTAGCTTAACAGAAGTATGAAGGCAGGTGAACCTATAGATGTGGGAAATGGTATCTTTGAAAATAAACAAATAAATACATAAATAAATAAAGTCTCAAGTGCAAAAGAAAATGGAATAAAACATCCAGTCCATTTACACTGACACTTTAGACTCAGGAGCATGGCGAGAAAAGTGGTACTAGCATTATTCTTTTCAGATGATATTGGAGGAAATAAATGGGCTGAATGTCTATTATGTATATATGTCAAAAATTGAACTGGAGTGTTGAGTGGTAGTCTCATCAAGACAGACGACATAGTATTCAGGGTAGCATACAAAAGAAAACAATTAAGATACCTTTAAACTATGAAGAATTTCAAGATAGTCATAGCAGAACACCTGAATGAGACTCCTCTGAGAGTCAAATGCCTGGACATTGTGCAGTCATGATACTGCACTACCTATAATAACCTAAGAGTGTTTTATATTAGAAATTCCAAGTCCCAGTGTGTCCCACACTCAAACAAAATCAAATAATCCACCCCCTGAACCATTATATTAAATCTCCAAAGAATAGGATATTTGCCAACTACATGCTGGTTCATTTCTTTCTGCAAACTTCAGAGACCCATCCTCTGTGAGGGAGTCTTCTAAACCCCGATGCACTGACTTTTTTTATAGTATTTTTATTTTATAATTAACTTAATTTCACATATCAGCCACGGATTCCCCCATCCTCCCTCCTCCCACCCCTCAGCCCTCCCCCCCAAATCCACCTTCCACTCCCACCTCCTCCAAGGCAAGGTCTCCCCTGGGGAGTCAGCCCAGCCTGGCAGACTCAGCCAAGGCAGGTCCAGTCCCCTCCTCCCTACACCACTTTTAAAGTTTGTTTTTTAAAGATTTCCCCAATTTCATGCTTTTGAAATTCAGTACTTTGGGGAATTTTGTCATTTGTCTCTAAGTATAAGATTGGATATTGTATCTTTCCACGTAAATGTTTGGTTGTGTCATGACACTATTTAGAAACAATGTATGAGTGATTAGTAAATACTTTTGGAAAATTCAATCAATCAAATCATTGACAAACACTGAGTGATGGTAATTTGTGTTATAATAACTAAGCAAGCACAAAAATGTAAGGAGAATTGCAAAACTATCATGAAGGTCTACTCTATATGTGAATCTAATTTGCACTCAGATTGGAAAACTGTCCTGCTTTCCTTCTTAAAATTTAAACAATATTATCAATTATTTGAGAATTTCACTCAATGTATTTTAATCACATTGGACTCCCTCTACTGACTCCTCCCAAATCTACCCACACCTCCCTTTCCTTTAAAAAAAAAAGTTTGGAGTCAAACCGTGTTTCCTTCTGGTGGCTCAGTTACAAAATATCCTGGTTTCTAAGGACAGAAAATCAATTCCATGCAATGGTGATAAATGAAACAGGATTTAAAGTGTTGATCTCATGCCCTCTTTGTTGCAGAGGAGCCTTCCTTCATCTTGCGGCAGACTCATCTCTTCCTCACACATCCTCGTTAATATGGGTCTGCCTCAAGTTTAATAAGAATCTGTATCCAACACAAAGGTTTGCAATCATATTGAACCCACTTTTTTCTATTTAATAATCTTTCTTTAATAACAGTATTCAAAATCACAGCATAAATGGGTTTGAATAATATTGAGAGATTCTCTGCCGTGACATATGGTACCATGTGCAACTTTTTCACCGTAGGAAAATGATAGGAAGGTAGAAAGACACCACATTGCATTATGAAGATTAAAAGTCCGTATTGCAAATACATCAAAATTAGGCTAAGAAACGGTGCTCACTGGAGCCATGAAAAACTCTCGGTGCTAGGAGAGTGTAGATACCTTGGGCAGGAGGCAGCAGTGACAGAGGGGAACAGGGAGGGAGACTTGTGGGACTTTGGGGACTCTTTTTCCTGCATGTTAGTGTGGCCACTTAGGTTTGTTCACTTTGTGAAAAAATATTGAGATACGCATATTTTCTCTGTTCATAGTAGCCTACATACTATATTAGTGTATTATATATTTTTATAAGATGCTGGCACAGAGAGAAGTCCAATCCCATTTGTGGTGATATGACTTATAAACCATATGGCCAAAATTTGCCACATTTGTATATCTAGGTTCTAAGCCACCATCACAGTGGTACACTTTTTGATTCTGATTTTTGTTTTGCTATTTGAATTTTCTCTCCCTGGGGTCTTTTTTTTTTATCCATTTCACTATCTATGTAACATGACTGAACCTTACTGTTTCTTTGTCTTGGGGATCTTGACCCCTGAGCTAAAATTCCTGAAACCTTGTGATTTTTGTCATTACTTTCTGAAAAAGGTAACAAGGTGGAAACAATCAGTTGGATAGATGAGAGAGAGAAGAGAGCATCCCCAAGTATATGAAGTTAGTTGGAGTGAGGAGGAAGATGCTGGTAGTTCGTGTCTCTTAAAGAACATTACTCCATACTCAGAATGTGTGTAGGTAATGGTAAGACTTCAGGAAAAACTGGGGTTGCTGGACTGACATTCTGTTATTCAGAACACACTCCTAGTGAATGCCAAGGAGCATCATGGGACTTCAAGTGAACACATGGCCTTGATCAATAAGGATATCAGCAATAGCCATATGGGATAAATGTTAAAGACATTCCTTCAATACTTATGTACTCTTCAAACACCACATATATATATGTATATATGATAACATATGTATATAATTATATCTTATAGATAATATATATAATTAAATATGTAATTTAAGTGATTTTTTCTGGGTTTGTTTTTGTTTGTTTATCTTTCTGTTTGTTATTAGCTTCCCAAAATCATTGCTTTAAACAAAAATTGGTAAGCAAAACGAGAAAATTCAGGTGCTGGTATTTCTGTATATCCTAACCTCTACTTATGTAGTTGTCTGGTTCATTCTTAACCAAGAGAATATTTTTGTTTATTTTTATGATTGACTATTACTATAATATGTTTAGAATGAGCTGAGAAAAATGAATGTAAATGAATGGCCAGTGTGCTTGGCTTTGAGTTTCTGAAGGGAAAATCTGATGTTTATATTTGAACTTAACCCTTTCATGACTGGTTAGTCTTAGCAGTTTTATGAATGTGATGGGTAAAATCTTAACTCCATTTAAAGGAAGGTAGGTCTAACTTTCTGTCAATTCTAAACAATTAAAATGTTAAGAAAAATCTCTTTTTTTCCCCAAAACACTAAGTACCCAGCATGAACACCATTGTGAGGAAGAAGAAGCAAAGGCTACTCCCAGCATCACTTGGGAAAACTGAAGCTTGAAACTCTTTTAAAAGGAGACTGTGAGTCACACATATTGCAAATATCACGGCACTCTGGGGCTTTTCCACAGGCTGTGCACTCCAGCATTGGCTTCAGGGAAGTAGTTGCTTTTCGTCAACTGAAGCCAGCAGCTCTGGCTTCTGGCTGAGTTTACAATTAATTATTTATCTAACTTAGATCCAGAGTTACTGCTGCTATATTCTTATTCTGGTCCAGGGGCATAAACTCATAAGAGCAGCAAGCACGATGTGTAAAATGGTCCACGTGCTCCAGATGGCTCTTGGGAGAATCACTGCGCACAGCACAGTTGGTTTCTGTTGCCAGGTGCTGAATTTTAAACTGCCTGGTGCCAGAAGACTACGGCTGCACAATTTGGTCTTGAGAAGGCATTTCTTGCTTGCTCCTTGGAGGCCAACTCCATCAGTTAGCTCAAGACAGTTACTGTCTACAACAGACAACAAAGGCAATGACCTCGGCTCTCCTGTTGTTTTCTCTTTGTCTAAGTTGCTCAAGGAACCATTGCATTCTGTTCATGCTCAGCCTGTGTATCCCTGAGGTTGTGAGACCCACAGAAGAGGAATTTAAGGTTTTCATTTTCATCCCCTAGAAATGCTTAGTTTTCACATTCAGTTCTAGTATATTAGGCCTTGATATCAGGGCCTTCTCTCCCCATAAATGCAAAATATATGAGCAGTCCAGTAACATATAAGAAGCCTTTATTAACTTTTCCACCAGAAAGAATATACATAGCATTTATGGATAGGAAAATACTTTTTTGAAGATGGATTTTCCCTTTGGGCTTTTGTACAAATTTCTTATTTTGAATGTTGTGTACAACATAGAGTTAGCCAAGAAATTTTTGAAGCAACATGTAACACAAGTTGTCTTAACGTCAGCCAAGTATATTCCTGAGGGCTGCTAGTGCCGAGGACCATGGAATAATAGATGACTCCAACTGAAACGGTTCGTTTCCTACAGTTCTGGAGGCTGAACGTCATACAAAGATGCTACATAGACAGATGTCATTCTGAACTTTCTGCTCTTGGCTTGTAGATGGTCACCGCTTCCCAAGGGATCACATTGTCTCTTTGTCTTCCTTGTGAGAGATCTGTCTTCTGAGTCCACTGTGTCTCTCTCTGTTCCTCTTCTTACTCTCTGTCACTCTTCTGCTAGATCCAGACTTCGCCCTTATGAACTCGTGTAACTTTAATTTGTTTATAAAGGCCCTATCTGTAAATACTGCCCCAGCAGAGGTTAGAGATCCAACACACAAGTCCAGGAGGGACCATAATCATCACACAGTACCAAGTCAATATTAATTATTAAAAATTTGACTTAAAAATAGAATAAAGGCAGCATTGAATGATGTATTTCTATTACAATCTGCCCCATGATTTTATCCAACCTCTTTTGACTATGATTATTTCTGAGTTTCTAGAAATTCCTTCAACAGATGCACTGTGTTCTTCTTTTATTCTTTTGCCTTGTTATTTTATTTTCTTAAGAAGTTGACAGTGTGGCTGCTTTCTTGCTAAAATTCTTTTTTGTTTTCTTCACATTTTCTAAATTGTTTCTGGTTCCTTTGTTCCTTGGTTACCACTGTCTACATCACTTTTAGTGGTATATTTCTATGTTTCTATAACTACTTCTTAATGATTCTATTGCTGAAAATCAAAGGCTAGAGCCTTTTCTCCCTTATCCTTTGTTGGTTTGCCCAGGCACTACCGTTGTTCATATATACTATTTCACTACAACTTTATAGCGACAGCTTCACATTCATCTAGTATTTATTCGTGGGCTCTTGATCTACCCATGAACCTAATTTTCAGACATCACATACACAATACTTCACTCAATGTTTTTAAAATTGGGATAAGGGGCTGGAGATGAAGCTCAGTAACAGTGTGTGACTGGAATTTACTCTGGGTTTAATCTATAGCAATGTAATATAAAACAAAATAACATCAGCAACCTCCCACACCACCAAGATAAGAACAAAACCAGAATAACACCACCACGGAGTTGATTCTCTCATCATACTTCTCTCATTGTCCGGCATACTCCTGTACAGAGGGACCACTAGTCAACTCTTTCATCTTTCTCATATTTTTTTCTGTAAGTAATATAATGCTATTTATGCTTTTTAAATAAATATCACAGGTCATTGCATTTTGTTCTCTATGTACCTCGTTTTTCACACTGGGCCTCCTTCATTATTCATTTGAACCATTACCAATTCTTATGGCACTCCCTTCAGGCCTGTCTTTCAATCCATCTTCCACATGCCAGTGAGACTGATCTTCCTCAGAGAGTTATTTGAAACCATGCATCCCATTTCCAATCTTAATGGCTGCCACTCTCTGCAATATATGACCCAACTTTCTTACCAGGGTATGCTTACAGAGCACCAAGCAAGGTCATATGATCTGTTCTTGTAAGCTTTAGATTTCTGTCTTAGGTTTCTCTGCCTTTGAATTTTCTTTCTTGTGTGTATGTGTGTGCTCATGTTTGTATGTGAATGTGTGTATGTGTTCTTTTTTGTGTATATGTATATATTTGCATTCTCCTTTCTTGGGTGTTTGTTTGTGCAAGTGTGTGTATGCATATGTGTGAGTCTGTGTGTCTTCCTCAATTATTCTCCACCTTATTTTTTTTTGAGATAGGATCTCTCATCAAACATGGAATTTTTCAATTTGTGGAGCCTGTCTGGCCAGTGATCAGCCTTTCCTCATTCCCCCAGGACTGGGATTAAATGCTGTCGTGTCATGCCTGGCTTTTCATATGTGTTCTGGGAATGAGACTGAGTTCCTCATACTTTCTCAGCAAGTATTCTATTAGCTGAGCCATCTCCTCAGCTCTTTCTTTGCATTTCTTGGTAAGAAAGCTTTTGCATTTCAGCCTTTGTTGGCATGATAAAATACAGAATGTATCCAGATTTGCACAAACACTTCATGAGAATTTAATGACCTCGGCAGCCTATACTCCATTGAGTATGGTCCTGCTTAAAATTCCATTCCGTTCTGCATATCCTGCCACCTAATTCTTGTACAAAAGTAGTCAAATCCTGCCTCACAAATACTATTCCATTTCCCTTAAGTAAAACTCCGAAGTAATATTATAGTTGCAGTGCAAAAGGAGAAGAAAGATTTGAGGTATTACTGATCTACTAATAACATTATACACAACAGGTTACATATGTGTAAGTGCATGTGTACATGTATGTGTGAACATATGGATGTGTGTGTAGACAATATTATATGTGAGGCTTGATTTTATATCATAGGGAGAGAGTGGAAACCTTCAGTTTTTAGCTTTTGGTTTTTATCCATACATCCAGTCCTAGATGACTAAATTTTCCCTAAAGAAAGCAAGGAAATGTTGAGGCCCAAAATGACTTATTTTACAGCAAAGTTTGGGAACTTTGTTTTTAATTTGTTAGAAAAGCAGAAATCACTGAAGGTTGTAAGTTTCTCATTATCTTATTGGCTTATCACATGCTTTTAATTTAAATATTTGTTTCACAAGAAGTTAGTTTAACTACTATTTTCTTAAATAGTTTTTTACAGGTTTTAATTAGCACATCTTAATTACATAATAACTATTTTATTTTATTTCTGAAGTTATAATATAATTACATCATTCTCCCTTCCCTTTCTCTCTCCAAACCCTTTTATACACCCCTCTTTATTCCCTTTCAAATTCATGGTCCTTTTTTTCATTGTTATTACATGTGCATATACTTACACATATATTCCTAAATGTAACCTGCTCAGTATACATAATGTTACTTTTATGTATGTTTTTTGGCTGATCATTAGGTGTCAGATAACCAACTGGTGTGCTGGGGAAGATTATTTCTCCTTCTCTCAGCTGTCCTTAGTTTCTAATAGTTCTTTCTGTAGGGTTGAGGCCTCATTGGCTTTTCTTCATCCATTTAGGCATTTCTTCAGGTGTCATCCTTGTTTAGCTTATATCTGAACAAGCACATTGATTAGGTTTTATGAGTGTAGCTTCTGACATTCCTAGGAAACATATTCTCACAGCAAACTTTCTGATCTTCTGGCTCTTTAATCTCATCATGCTCTCTTCCACAAATTTCCTGAGCATAGGTTTGGGCAAGTTTTGTAGATGTATCCATTGTGGCTGGACTCCACAACTCTACATTTTGTTTGGCTGTACTTTTATGTTGTGATCTCTGTCTGTAGCAAAGGGAAGCTTCCTTAATGATGAGTAATAATCTGTGATTATAAGGACAAATGTATAGATTTTTTCTTTTATCAATCAGTTCTCCTTTTTGTTTTCTATTTCTTTTTTTTAATTAATAATTTTTTTCATTCAGTTTACACACCAATCAAAGATCCCCCTCTTCCCTCCTCCCGCCCCCCCAGCCTCCCCCTCCCAACCCATCCCCCACTACCCCCTCAACAGGAAGGCAAGGCCTTCCATGGGGAGGCACATCCAGTAGAGGCAAGTCCAAGCTCTTCCCCCTGCCTTAAGGCTGCATGAGGTGTCCCATCATTGGTAGTGGACTCCATAAAGCTCATTCCAAATATATAGATTATTGTTAGGGATTATGTTTGTAAAGCAGTGTTGTAAATTGTCTAGTAATATCCATGACTTCAACCGCCTTGAGTTGTTAGCTAGCTTTCCAGTAACAGGCATGGCTTCCCTCATGTTGCCACTACTGAACCTTTAAGATTTATCTTGCCATGATGGTCATAGATGTAGTACAGAGGTGTCATAACTGGGTAGGTTGCCTCCCTTATTTAGAAGCTTGCATAGTACCATGAAAGCTAGTCCTCATGGAGTATGCATTCAGGTCAGTTCCATCTCAGGGTTCTTGTGACCTAATTTTGAGGCACAAAGTATCATCAGCAATAGCGACTTATATTCCAATCCCAGGAAACAACTAAAGACAATAGCAATAAGCTGTGTGTTTGTTTTGGGCCTCTCGTATAAAACACTGACCAACAACTCAAAAGAGGGCTTCTTAAGTCTGGTATTCGGGTTTTTGAATTATATATGTATATTTATAGAGAGAATTACAGTTATTATAGGTTTTTTTTAGGTGGATAGTTAGCAGTATGATTCCTTATGACCTTTCCAGACATCCATATAGTCGTTTTATCCTCCTTCTGAATTTATCTGATCCCTGATCAGATCACTTGTACCCTGCTAGTCTTCTCTCTATTGCTCCAGTGGTAACAATTTACTTTTCTAGATCCTGCAGTTACTCTAGGCTGTGTACTCACATCTGTAGATTTAGAGCTAGGAGAGAGAACATGCAACAGCTGTCTTTCTGAGTCAGGGTCACCTTACTCAATAGAATCTAGTTTGAATTCTTGTAAGGTGTGGTGAGCCTTTCTGTATGGAAATGGAAATCTGGACTCAATAATTTGGCATTGATGGGTTGCTATAATTCTATAACTATTTCAACTGTTACTACTACCAATAATAATTAATATTGAGCCATTATTTGAACAATGTGTTTTCATGTTTGTTTCACTTGTTGACAGATGAGTATTACGCAACTCAGAGGTGGAGAAGGTTACCGTATTTTTCGCTAGCCTTGGAGGTTAACATTTATATTTTTCTAGGATAATTCAATTGTAAAAATGATGGGCATTTTGAGTGGTTTTACTTTTTTTGTTTTGGCATCTTTGCTTGTTATTTTTAATCCTTAACCATATGTGAGGACACAGGGCAATATCAAAATAGTCCACTCTTTTCTCTAAACCCTCAGGAGATAATTTCACAGGTTCTAGTGCAGGAAAGCCTTTGCTGTTTTCTAAGGAGCTGAGTCTTCTTTTTCTGCTGCTCTACTAGAACATGACAGGATGAGGAGGAAGCCAATGGAATAAAACTAAAGGTGAATGTAGTTCTTTGTCTAGCAGTGGGATTGTGAAATTTTCCCCTTTGTTGTCGACATGTCCATAGATATTGTCACTGTTCTGGTCTTATTTATGCATCTAGTTTGAAGAGAGACTCTTTGACACAAACATCCTGCTTTTCTGGATCTTACATTCTTCCCAGTCCCTCTTTTACAAAGTTTCTTCTACCATAGCTGTAGGTGTCGGGGTTGGGCTCCTCAGGACCTGTGGATCTCTGAATTGTGTCTAGGTGTGGTTTTCTGTGATGGTCTCAATTTGTTGTAAAGAGAGTCTCCTTTGATGAGGCATGATACCTATACTTTCTTGTCAGTATAAACATAAGATTTAGAATGTAGTAAGGACTTGTGCTGGCCTAGCAAAGAAGGCATAATAGAGTCTCCTAGGAGTTCCATGACCTCACTAGCTCTGGGAAGCTGGGTGGGTTTTCCGTATCAGGCAGGATTTCCGCCTGTTGAGTCAGCCTGATTGGTTGACAGCAATGATCGGTTGACAATGACATGTGAGTACCACTAATTGTACTTTTATGCATATTTTGCCATATTGGCAATGGCTGTGTTTCGTGGGTGTTACACCTGGGTGGGACTGTTGCTGGATTGCTTCTTTCCCTTGGCAGCATTCATAGAATTTGGAACTATGGAAGACAGACCCTACAAGCGAGGATTTCAAGTCAGACCCAGCTGAAGTCATTCAAGTCTTTTGTTCTAAGTGTACAATGCCATCAACAACAGGGACCTAATGTTAATATCTAATAGGCAACCAAGGGCTGCACTAATATTTTATATTGTTTTGAGAGTCTCTTGGACTACCCTGACCAACCATTTGAAAGGGGGTTTCTCATGACTGGTACTGGGGGTTTATGTTAGGCTGTGTTCTTGAGGGGTGTATTGCCAGTCATAGTGGCTCAACTTCATTATATATACGTATACATATATAAATATACATATACATATAATGAAGTTATATATGAGTATGTATATCTGTCTGTCTGTCTATTATCTATGCCTCTCCCAGGGATGAGCCCTCTTATTGGTTGTCCAATATATAGTGGTCAGTCTAGAAGCAATATATACAGCACCAACAAAAATAGACTCAACAGGTTGTATTTAGATGTATTTGTGCATACACATATGTATGTATACATACACATGCACATATACATATATAACGATAATAATAAAGAAAGAAAGGCTATTAATGGGAGTGGGGGCACAGGAAGGGTTTGAGAGGTAAACGGGGAGGGACTTGAGGGAGGAAAGCAATGCAGTTTTATTTCACTTAAAAACATTTAACAAAATAATAAAGTAAAGGTGAAGATAGTACTTCCAAACGTGTTTGGTTCTTTCCCCATGTTTTTGGCATGTTAAATAATGCATAATTACATGCTAATAAACAAGTAGAATGCACTTTGTGAAATTATTAGAATTAATTACAATTAAAAGACAATTAGTTTCAGTCACAAATATAACAGAAACTTAGATGTGCTTTAGTCATTTCTATTAAAGCTCAGATGTATGGGGCTCAGTTGTCCCTTTTGCAAGGCTATGCTGCTATACATTTTTCTTGAATACATCAACTTGTTAGAGGCAAAATGTGTTTTAGAAACATGTTCATTCTCCAGTCTTTGACAAGCTGTCTACCAAATGACTTTCTTGCGACAGTAAATGGGTTTTGCTTGACATGTTTATTTATGCACTACTTAATATACCTTGTGCTGAAAGGAGACACACAACACCCTGGATTGATGCCAGATTACTGTATGCAGACGAGAGGGTAAGTTCAGGTTCCCTGATATAAAACCAGTCTGACCTGTTCACTAGTGAAGGGAGATGAACATTCTCTGTCTATGGCTTTCTTTGGTAGGAAGTGACTTTATATCAAATGTGTGCTTTCTCGTGTATTCTCCTTTTGAATTCAATGGAATAACTACATAAGCAATATAGATGATAGGATTCAGAAAAGGTTTTTCACCTTCACAATTTTGTAATGAGTAAATATATTAGGATAAGAGATGGAGTATTTTTTTTCTTTTGTTATAGTTTTATATACTCTACTTTTGAAATTGGGATTCTGGGTTTTCAATCTTTTTTTTTTTTTTTTTTTTTTGGTTTTTCGAGACAGGGTTTCTCTGTGTAGCTTTGTGCCTTTCCTGGAACTCACTTGGTAGCCCAGGCCAGCCTCGAACTCACAGAGATGGGTTTTCAATCTTTCAGAACTCACTCATTAACTAGGGTTAAAAATAAAATCCAAAGCCTGAAAATTTATATTTTTGGTTATTTAATATACTTTTCATAAATAAACCATTTTTATGAAGGAGCTATTACTTTGTAACATTGGAAAAAAATAATTTGGGTATTGGCTGTTTTATTTCTCTGGCTGTGATAAAATTCCGTGACAAAAACAACTTAGGGGGAAAAAGGGTTTTTTTGACATACAGTTCCAGGTTACAGCTCATCACTGTGACGACATCAAGGCACAAACTTGAGGCCACATCAAATCTTAGAGCAGAGCGAGAAATAATGCACACATGCCTAGCACTCAGCTACTTGTCTTTGCTTTTATACAATCCTAGCCCCAAACTAGAGAGTACTAATGCACACATTCAGCATGAGTCTTCCAATATCAATTAAGGTGACCCCCCACAGTCATCCACAGGCATGTCCAAAGGATAACACGATCTAGTCAGTTCCTTGCCAGAGTCTCTTCCTAGAAGAGTTACATTGTTTCAGCTTGACAATTAAAGGCAACTATCAAAATATTTGCATATATAATTACCAGAACTCCAGAAGTTACAGGGGTGCTTATATTTTTATACATGTATTTGAGAGACATTTTAGAGTTGTCTTCCTAATGGTCTAAGAATAATACTTCAAAAATAAATACTATCAAGGACTTACACCAAATAGTCACCCATTATTAAGATTTACTTTCTGGTGAATACATAAAAAATGTGGGAACCAACAATTTAAACAATGTCTAAGCAGCCCACCTCCTGAATCTCACTATATTCAAACTCTGTTTATAGGAAAAACAATTAGACAAGTGAGCCAAAGTGGTAGAGACATGACCAGAAGGATACAGATATGAAGCTTCTGATACCACAATCATCCTGTTATCTCAGCATAGTGCCCTATTCAAACAATAGCATCACTTGAATTTTACATTGCTGTTATAGCATTATATTCCGTGGGAGATAAGAAAACAATGAGATGATCAAGTATAAAACTAAAGAAAGGAAGGGTTGGAGCTCAATGTATTCATTCCTGGGATCCTGGGTTTAATGAGGTATCATCATTCTTCCCGTGTCTGAAAGCTCGGTGTGGACATTTTCAAGTCACCCTACATGTCTCACCCAGTCCACATGTGTTTGTGGTCTCCTTCATTTAAGTACTGAGACATTTCTCTCAAATCTTATCTAATTCAAATTCCTAGTGAGGGAACTGCTTGCAGCTGCATGTCAAGGACACAAAGACTAATCAGATCACTACATCTTTTGTGACAGTTATTTTTTTTTAATAAATCAGTATATACATACTAATTCAGGCACACAACACACACACACACACACACATCCATATGTAGAAACTAGAGCCCACTAGTCACAGGATATACATTTATATAATCTGAATCATTACAGGACATTTACACATCTACACTGTGGGGAGATCTTAGGATGTCAGGTAGGCTTCTGAGTTCATGGTCATGCAAAGTGAGGATGCTTTTCAGTTATAGTTTTCCTGATATATCTCTTCAACTGATATAAACACACACACATGATATATCTTAATGGCAATCAAAATAATCTCAGCAGCCTTTTTCTATTTTGCAGTTTCCATCCATCAAAATTTTGCTGTGTGCATTGCTGACAAGTGAAAATTCTAAGCTATGGAATTCAAAACTGTGAAGTACATCTAGAAGGGATTCAGAAAAAAAAAAGCCTTCTCTCCTAATAGCCTCGTCTTGTATGTGCAGTGTCAAATGTGAGGTTACAGAAGGATGTAAAAACACTGTGTATACATGCACAATGCATATGCTCTTCCTGGCTTTGGCTCTGTGATATTCTTTTGTGGCTATTAAAGTTGGTAATGTGGCAGAATTTTCTTCACATATCACAATGTATTTATATATAATATATATATGTGTGTGTGTGTGTGTGTGTGTGTATATGTATATATATGATACACTGGGCTCAATGTATATCTTTTAGTCATATCTACATATGAAATCCCTACCAGCCAGTCCTATTATCTCACCATTTTCTGTAAAGGTCATTCAATCAGATGGAATTAGCTTGAGGCTGTATAAAGTATGTGACTACTTTCAGACTTTTCTTCAGCTAGATGCTAGTGATGCAGGACTGTCATTTGTAAATTTCTCCCACTCTCCTGTATCATACACACTGTATGCAACACAGAGATGCCTCAGTCATGTTGTTTATGAATCTGTTTCATTAGGAAATTTTATTTTCTTTAACTTTCATTAGAAAATGAATCATCTATTAAGTAATATAACAGAGACTGTGTTTACAGGTGGAACACAAAGATTGTCTGTTTCATCTGATCGTTTTAAAGAAATGTTAAATTACAAAATGCTTCCAATATTATATTTGTATCCCAAGTCTGTTTTATCCCTCCAATGACTGCAGACAACCATAAAATATGTTTTTCAATTTTTTTCTTTTGAAGCACATAAAGGCATTCATATGAATTCTTGTAGTTTTGGAATGACCCCAAATAACCTAGTTTCAAGTTTCCAAAGTGTAGTTATAAATAAAGAATAAAAAGGGGAATGATTTTTTTATGCTATGGGAAATACGTTGAAAGTAACCTTTTTAGTTTTGTAGAACATAAAAATCAATGCTTGATTATATTTTTGCCAGCAATGTGTTCTTGCAACTTCTTAGATACATAGAATTTCTTCCAGCTATGTTTTGTCTTGGGTGTAGCCATTAAACTTTAAAAAAGAATATACTGCTTAAAAGCCATTTTCCTTTTGAAGCTAATAGTTTACAATTGTGATTTGTTTTCATACAAAGCAGGACTGAAACATGCCACTCTCTCTTCTTTCTTTCTTTTTTCTTTCCTTTTTTTCTTTCTTCTTTCCATCCTTCTTCAGAAAACTAACTTTAGCAGAAACAAGTGCTACAGGCTAGAACATTCTCATTCAAAGAGACAACCAGCCACACACATAAAGAGCCCATAAAATAATCACCAAGGAATAAATTGTTACTGCAAATAAGAATGGACAAAAGCAGGACATTCATACTATAAACTTACAAAGTGACTGGAAATAATCAAAGAAGGGAAATAAATAATTAGATAAAAAATAGTTTTTGATAAATAGAATTTCTAGATTAAAAAAATCCTTAAATGTCTTAAATGTGAATGAGATATTAGTAGGCTTCAACAACTGGACTGAAGATGTGAGCACACTGAGCAGACACTGTTATTGTTGAGGGAGAGATGCTGGGACTATGAGGAAGAAGTGAAACTGAGGGAGTGAAGTCAAGGTCCTTCCACGTTCTAGTAAAATTTGCAGAAGCAGAGAATTGCGACAATGGTGAAGAGGCAACAGTTGAAAATGATTGATTTAATGTTCTCTGTAATTAAAAAGGTGAGTGCTTCTGCTAAAGGTTTCTACTAAAAAGCAATATCACTAAAAGCAAACCTCCACTCTGGCACACTGCAGTACAGGGGCGAAGCATCGCAGGCAAAACCATACTGCAAACTGCTCTCAAAGAAACAGGATGCGATGTTTTTCTTAGTATTGGTAAATGTCAGACTACGCTATAAAAACTATGAGGAAAAACAAAGAAAAATTCAGGCATCAAAGACTGGGTTTACTTTACACAAAGGTTGACTAAAAACTCCCTTGAAAGACATTTGGGCAATAAAGTAAATGAGAGGAAAAGAATGTAAAGAAGTAGATAAAAAATAATTGTACAAAAGGAAATTGGTAGGAACTGCATGATGTTTTGTTGTAAAGTTGCTGACATGAGTCAAAAAGAAGTGTATTGATAACTTTAATGAAAACATTTAAGAAGTGACCATTAAGTGGTGGATTTCCCAAGCATAAATGGTGGGAGGGGCATGGTAATTTCACATCAGAAAAGAAACAGTGTAGGATATGAGGGAAAGTGACACATTTGTCTGTCTGCAGATAAAGGGAGACAGTACAAACAAAATAGAAATACGGCAAAGTAGAAGCCAGAAAACAAACTTATAGAAACAAATGCTCAGTGCCAATCACAATAAATAAAACAATGATTCTGACTATTAAATAAAATATATAAGGAATAGGTCACAGAGCTGGATGCATAACTAAGGGGTATTGGACATGGGAGGAATTGTGGGAGATGGGGTAAATATGATTAAAATTGAAAAACAATTATCAAAGAACTTACAAAAGTTTTTAAAAAGAGAAAAAGAAACACTTAGAAAAATGCCCCAGCTTATACAGGGGGATACACCATGAAGCCCCAACTCTGTACAAAAATCTACAAGGCAGTTAAAGAATGCTGAAGGAGGGAGAAATGGCCTCCCAAGGGGAAAGCACATCCAATACAGATGATCAGCCATGAAAACATGCATACAGGTCACAGTATAGAGACTGAGCATGTTATAATTATTTTTTCAGAAATATATGTATATGCATATGTGTGTGTGTGTGTGTGTGTGTGTGTGTGTGTGTGTGTGTGTGTGTGTGTGTGTGTGTGGTGTGTAACAACAATTAATGAAAAAAGAGGTCACAAATTTGAAAAAGAGCAAGGAGGGTATATGAGAAGATTTAGAGCAGTTGTTTTCAACCTGTGGGTTGTGACCATTTGGGGGTCGACCAATCCTTTCACAGTTCCTAAGACCATTAGAAAATACAGATATTTACATTACAAATTATAACAGTAGTAAAATTACAGTTATGATGTAGCAACAAAAATAATTTTATGGTTGGGGATCTCCACAACATGAGGAACTGTGTTAAAGGGTCACAGCAGTGTAAAGGTGGAGAACCACTGGTTTAAGGAAAAGAAATTGAAGGTAGAAATTATATAATTATATTATAATCTAAAAAAGGAAAATACATAACTTTATAAAAAAATCACCTCCTTGGAACAGTTCTCACTATGTTCTAAGATATCTTCTTCTAGCTTGCTATACCCCTTTATCTGTAATATTTCCTAATCCAACAGGTCAAGAAATATTTGCTTTCTGTGTCAATATGGATGCTGAGAAATGGTTTTAGTTATTCTTAAAGAAATTGAAGTTTTTAAATTCACCAAATTCTAAATAAATAAAACCAGAAGTAACATCATCACTGGACAGAGGCAGTATGGGAAGTTCATGCATATTAATGGTCTGGTTGCATATATATTCCTATAGTTTGATGTTATTTTTTCTATTGTCACCTACTTCAGAACTGTCAACAGACATTTACTTCGTAGTCACCTGTGCAAAGTAAATCTCATTCAGAATATTCAGAACTGTCAAAGGACATTTACTCTGTAGTCACCTGTGAAACTGAATCTCATTCAGAATAAATGTGACTGTGACAATGGTGTCTTTAAGGCCCCAACAACACATTCATATCCACTGGGCTGAGTTAGACACTCCATTATAGGATGTTATATAAATATCAGCAAACATGCTTGTTTAGTATATTAGAATATGGTCCATGTATTTGGTAATGTGTACTAGTGGTTGAGTTAATAAATAATCTGGGAAATGTTCTTCTTACTGCAGTGCCTTGCCATAGCAAATTTTAGCAGTAGTAATTACATATTACTATTCAGCATCAAATGTTGTATCATTGATGATGTCGTTATTCAATAGGATTATGATATATTTTAAAATTTTGAGCTGAAAAATTTAGTAGTCTATTTAAGAGGTGAGATAAAATATTGTATAGTTTCTTTATCTGAATTTTTTAAATTTTGAAGATTATAATATAGTTACAATATTTCTCCCTTCCCTTTTCTC
>CABHPR010143826.1:0-21273 GCA_902168415.1 Peromyscus melanophrys | reverse complement strand
TGTGACGGTTCTCCTACCTCAGCCTCCCAAGTAGCTAGAATTATAGGTGTGAGCCATCACGCCTGGCTGGAATTTTAATACTTTGATAAGTTTTGAAGAGCAAAGTAAATTTTCTAGGAAACAAATTTCTATGATGAAATGTTTCATATAGTCATAGACATGTTACAAAAATGTTTTAATATACTAGGTGTTTATAAAAGAACTATATAGGGGCGTTGGGGATTTAGCTCAGTGGTAGAGCACTTGCCTAGCAAGCGCAAGGCCCTGGGTTCGGTCCTCAGCTCCGGCAAAACAAACAAACAAACAAACAAACAAACAAACAAACAATATAGGAAGCTGGAGAAATGGCTCTGTGGTTGAGAGTATTGGCTGCTCTTCCAGGGGATCTGGGTTTGATTCCAGCACCCACATGGCAGCTCACAACTGTCTGTTAACTCCTTCCAGGGAATGTGACCCCCTTTTCTGACCTCCCCAGGCACCAGGCATGCACATGATGCACAGACATACAGACAGGCAAAACACCTATACACATGAAATGAAAATAGATTAAAAAAAATTGTATTATGCCGGGCGTTGGTGGCGCACGCCTTTAATCCCAGCACTCGGGAGGCAGAGGCAGACGGATCTCTGTGAGTTCGAGGCCAGCCTGGGCTACCAAGTGAGCTCCAGGAAAGGCACAAAGCTACACAGGGAAACCCTGTCTCGAAAAACAAAAAACAAAACAAAACAAAACAAAAAACTGTATTATGTGGAGACCATAGATCAACATTATTGTTGATGAAAGAATTTTAAATTTTACTTTGAGGTAGTAAAATTTCAATTTAGTTGAAATTTGATTTAATTAAAATTAAGTCTTCATGTGGGTTATTCTGGCTGCTGACAGTGAGCTACATCAGTATTTTTTTATTTTATTTTATTTTATTTTTTTCAGAGCTCAGGACCGAACCCAGGGCCTTACGCTTGCTAGGCAAGTGCTCTAACACTAAGCTAAATCCCCAACCCCTCAATATTTTTTTAAAAAGGAAATTGTAATATAACTAACAGATCAAGCCTCACCTGATGTGTGTACAGTAGCTACCCAAGTTCGATATTTGTTATGAGAAGTTAGTCCTAAGGGCTTAAATTCATGGTTTTCATTTATTAATTTTTAGTATTTTTGTTTGGTTGTTTTAGAACCTCATTTAAAAATAGTTTTTCGGGTCTTAAAAGTATTTAATAGGTATATATATATATATATTTGGGAGATGGTCAGATTTGAAATTGTATCTATCGTTATAAAAAAAAATCCCAACTTTTGGCTGGGCTGTGTGTGGTTAATCCCAGCATGTTGGGAAACTGGAGAGGTAGCTCAAAGGACCAATCTGTTCTCAGACCACACTACAGGACTCAAACAGCCTGCAGCTCCAGCTCCAGGGATCTGATGCCCTCTTCTGGACTCTGAGGACATCTGACTTCCCAAGGGCACAGACACATGCACATAATTAAAAACATAAATCTTTACATAAATTGGAATATTGTGAATTTCATTCAGTATCATTTAAATAAGTATATGCCCAGTTAGTATTTTTTCTATTTCTTTATAGATGGTCCCATTAGTTCTAAAAGAATAAAATTTCCCAGCCTAGCAGTAAATGTAAGTATGGGAAAATTTTCCCACTTTGTGCTTTAGCAATAACCTTTATTACAAAACCAAAAGAAACTAGAAAGAAATATAAAATGCAAGTGTTAAACATGTTGTTCTCTGAAGAAAGTCTGATACTAAGAGGTCTGTAAATCTCGGGGGCTAGATAGATGGGTCAGAGGCTGAGAGCACTCACTGTTCTTCCAGAGGACTAAGTTCCATTCCTAAAACCCATATGTGGCTCACAACCATCATACAGTTCCAAGGGATCCAATACTTTCTGGCTTCATGCATGTGGTGCACAGACATACATGCAGGCAAAACACCTACACATAAAAAGTAATATTTTTAAAATGAGGTCTGTAAATACCATAATTATTTTGTATACTTATAGGAGGGAGTGCTTCCTTAATATAAGATTTTTTTCTTACAATCTGTGTATTTTCTGTTGTTTTGAAGTAATAATTTTACAGTGCTTAACACTGACTTGATTCATTTTTTTTAAAGTGTTGTTACTATTTAACTGTATTTTCTTGCTTAGATTGTTGTTAGAGGCATAGAATTTTTACATCAGATCTTGCTATATTAAATCCATGGAAATACATATTTATGTTAGATTTTTCTTAAGTGATTCATAGCTTTTGCTTTCTTTCTCTCTATATAATCAGTTTCTAATGGGAAGTTATTTTTGAAACAATATTAAACTCTTAGTAATTTTTATGTAGCTATTTGTGTCTGGTTTCCCAGACACAAAAGTGTCCCATCCAGACTCTGATTTAGTAATCTGCTGTGGCTTTAATGGTTTCAACCCCCACTCTCCCATTACTGGTTCCCACTTAGGTAGAGACATAGTGCAGGATTTAAGCTGAAGCCTAGTAGAGTAGACACAACCTTATAGATGTTCTTTTCCAGAATAGGTCTGAACAGGTCTGAATTTATTATAGAAGGAATGATAACAGGTTTGTTTAACATGTTACAGTTTTGAGAATGTGGTTTCATACATATTGTTTTGCTCTGTATGATGTTGAAAACTGATTTTAGAAGTCCTTTTAAAAAATAGAGTAAAATACTTGAGCCATTTGGCAATGGGCCTTCTGGATCAGTTTGCCTCGATGTAGAAGTCAGCAGGACCAGATGCCCTCTCTTTCCTAGCTCTGTAGGTATCTGGGTTTGTTAGCATATAGATGACAGATATTGGCCAATTTTGAAATTATATTTGCTATAGTAGAGAAGGACAAATTAGCACAAAAGTAATAGGAATTGGGTAGGTGGCGTGGTCCCAAATGGTAAACTGCTATTTGAAATTTTATGCTTTGTAATAGATTTAAGCCTTCCTCCCAATCCCCTCCTTACAGTGCTTGGGATCTAACCCAGGCTCTTGTACACACTGGGCAAGCATTCTACCCTGTCCTGACAATTTTTTAAAAAATTAAAATATGATTTGGGCAAGTTCATGAATTGATATACCCTTTAAAAATTAATTCATTTTTCAGAAAAATAATGCACATACATGTATGTAGTTGTTGATTAATAAAACCGAAGGGCTTTGAATAGGAAAGGCCTGCTGTCTGCAGCCATCTTCCAGCTCTGCCTAGTGTGCATGTTCTCTCCAAGTTACCCAAGTCGTCCTGCGGGAACACACAGTTAGTTACCGGTTTGAGGCTTTATTCCTAGCCCACTGTCTAGTAAATGAGGACGTTAGTGTTTACTCTGCTGTTGCCTATTTTCACTTCTTAACATGATAACAAATTTTGGTTAATGTAGTGACTAATTTTTCTTTCTTTTTCAACACTTTATTTTTCTTTAGTTATTGTCTGTTTTAAAATTGTTTAACTTTAGACATATTTTCTCTCAAATGTTCTTATAACTCAGTCAAGGGTGGTAGATGATACAGTGTTCCTGCCTCTGTAGCAGGCTAGATAATCTCCCTTTTCCTGAGACCTATCCAGAACCCTGTCCTGTGCTCCCATTGGGGATAATTGGATTCTAGGCTCACTGGCAGCTTTGCTGTGGTTCCCTTTGTTCTCTTATGTTAGGTCTCCCATTGCCAAGATGCCACAGCTTTTTGCTTTCATGGTTTATTCCACTCTTTTTTTTTTTTTTTTTTGTGCAGTATATTACTTAGGTTCCTTGCCATGGAAGGGTAATTTTTGACCATTTGCAAGCCTGGCATTTTCGTTCTATCTTTAAAGTGAAAACTTTGCTGAATGTGGATTATTAGAGAAGAATTCTCCCAGCTGAAAGGCATTGTTTCTATAAGTTCACTGTGTTGCTGTTAGACATCAGATATCTTTCTAGTTAGCTCTTTCATATACATCCTTTAATTTTTTTGCCTAGGTGTTGTGAAAGTTCAAAATGTTATGTCTTCAGACGCATACTTTTCTTTGATTTCTGATAAATGCTGAAGAGACTTTGAAAATTTGTGTTATTACTGTGTGTGCCTGTGATATGTGGGAGGTGCCTGTGTGTGCGGAGGTCAGAGGACACCTTTGTGGAGTCGTTTCCTCTTCCACATTTATGTAGGTTTCAGGGGTGGAATTCAGGTTGCCAGGCTTGTGCAGCAAGTGCTTTCACCCTCTGAACTGCCTTAAATCTCACACCCTTAAGTTAAAAGTGTGTGTGTGTGTGAAATGTGATCTATTTCTTTACTGAAACTTAGTCCTGTTCTTTTTTTCTTTCTGGAATCCTGTTAACTGAATGTTAGGTAAATTAGACAGTTTCTAATTTTCTCATGTCCTTTTTTTTTGAGTATGGTTTGGTTGTTTTTTGCTTTTGGGGTCTAATATCTGAATTTTTTTCTTCTACTGTTTCTGTTGAGTTTTGATTATATTTTTTAATTTTCAAGAACCCTTTCTCAATCTCTGACCATTCCTTTTACAAAATCCTGTTTCCACTTTATAGTGTCTTTATCCTTCTAGGGCTTAGTTTGTTTTGATGTTTTTCTCTGTTCCTTAAATGGTTTTATTTTGAGGGGTCCCTTTTTCTTTTTCCCCTGGTGTTGGAGATCAAACTTGTGCAGACTGGGTACCCCGCTCTCAGCTTGCACTGAGTATGCAGTGTGCCTGGTGCCCTTGGGTGTCAGAAAGGGCATCGGATACCCTAGATATACCTGGATATGTCTAGAGACAGTTAAGAGCTGCTCTGTGGGTGCTGGGAAATGAACACAGGCCTCTGTAAGAACAACAGCTGTTCTTACCCGCTGAGCCCATCTCTCCAGCTCCATCCTTCTCTTTCTTTTTGAAAATGATGGCCAGTAAGATGGCTCAGTAGTTAGAAGCAGCTGGCTGTGCAAGCCTGATGACCTGAGTATGATCCTTGGAACCTACAGAACAACCTCTAAGAGTTTTCCTTTGACCCTCACACCTGAACTGTGACACGTGCCTTATACATACACATCACACTCCATTAATCATAACATGATTATTTATATGTTTTACTCTTGTCTTTTTGTGTAAGTAGCACTGGACAGCTCTGACAATGGATGGGGCCATCGACATGAGCTTCCCTGAGAGGCAAGAACCCAGCCACCTTCTTTACTGCAAGCAGACACTTGGACTTCTGTATAGAGGACCATTCTTCTAGTGTTTTGACTTTGGCATACAGGATGTCTCTGCTGACTCAGCTGTTCTCACCATTCACGGACTCCTTGTTTTTAGCCCTCACCTTGCCCTCTCAGTCCATGCAATCCCAGTGTGCTGAGCCTGTTCCCATCTGCACTCTCTTGGCACAAAGCTTTAGCAGCCTACTTGGGATTAGTAGGATCTTTCTGCTCTTCGGATTTCTTCTTGACTTACAGACTCTCTTGTCTATTTTGGTGACCTCATGAATTCTCTTTATCCTGAAGGTTGTGTGTGTTTTCAGTTGAGGAGGGTTTTAGGGGAGAAGGCAAGAGGTTGGTCTGCTACTTTTAGTTTGGCACCCTTTTAGTTGTTTGTTTGTTTTTTTTTGGTTTTTGAGACAGGGTCTCTCTGTGTGTCCCTGGCTGTCCTGGAACTCATTCTGTAGACCAGGCTGGCCTTGAACTCACAGAGATCCTCCTGTCTCTGTCTCCCAAGTGCTGGAATTAAAGGTGTGCACCACCACTGCCCGGCTTTCTCTCTCTTTTTTAATCTGTCCTTTGGGCCTTTGGGGGCTTTTCTTTCTGACATTACAAGGTGCTCCTTGCACAACTTGTACCCAGCCTACCCCCGCCTTGGGATCAGTCATTTCTCTAAGTAGCCCTCATTTGTTTTGGTTGGGAATAATGTTGTAAACTAAGAGATCCCAGCAGAAAGATCTAATACCTATGAGTGAATAGGTACATCTGCCACTGTTGGTGTGTATGTTTTTGTTTGTCTGACCATGAGTTCCCATTGACAGCCATGATTCTTTTCAACACCATGAGCTGACTGACCCCTGTCTCTTCCATAGTTGCTGGATATGCTCAATGTGGAGAGGCTGGTTCCCATCACCTAGCATGTCTACTCACTTGCTTAATTTTATAATCAGAGAAAGTAAGTTCCAGAATTGCTAGCCCATACTTTTGCAAAAGGTACTCAGGTAATTAGAGTTCAGCAGTTGCACACTTGGTTTTGTCTGTACATGAACAATATATAAATCAGTACGTTCAAAGTTAGAACTAGTCATCCCTCCCCTTCCATACACTTATTTGAAATACAGCTTCACTCATTTCTGTGTATTTGATTTTCATTTTAGATTTTTCCACTTGGTTCTTGCTGCTTTTAAGCCAAACTTTAAGTAAATAGACCATTATCATTGTTTCAAAGGTTAAAATTTCATAAAAAGCTATTCTAAGAATTGTCACTACACAATCCCTCCCACCCACTCTCCCTTACCTTCTGGGTACCAGTTTAATTTCTAATTTATCCTTTCTGTTGTTTTTTTAAATCAAATATGCAGGTATATAGGAATTCTTACCTTCTCCCACAAGAGCCAGCAAACTATGTATGCTTTCTGTTCTTTGCTTTTTGTAATTTAACATTGTATCTTGTATATCATTCCATGTTTGTAGGAGTAGTTTTTTTCTTTGGTTTTCTTTGTGTGATATGCATGTGTGTATGTGGAGGCCAGAGGTCAATGTCAGGTGTTTTCCTCTAACACTTCCTACCTTAGTTTTTAAGTAATTAATTTATATTATTGTTTGTATAGGCCACAGAATAACTTTTGGGGGTCAGTTTTCTCCTTCCACTGTGGGTTCCAGGGATTGAACTTAGTTCACAGATTAGCCAAGCAAGTGCTTTTACCTGCTCAACAACTTTGGCAGCCCACCACCTTATTTTTTGAGACATGATCTTTCACTGAACGTGGAGCTCAGTGATTTGATTGGACTGGCTGGCCAGTGAACTCCAGGGACCAGGGACCCTCCTGTTCCTGCTTCCATCTCCCCAGTGCTGAGATAACAGGCAAAATCCTCTTCCCTCTCCCCTCCCTCTCCACCTCCTCTTCCTTCTTTTTTTGGAGACAGGATTTCTCTGTGTAGCCCTGGCTCTCCTGGAACTCGCTCTGTAGACCAGGCTGGTCTTGAACTCAGAGATCCACCTGTCTCTGCCTTCCCAGTGCTGGGATTAAAGGCGTGTGCCACCACCACCTGGCCATGCTCAGCTTTTTAAAATGTGGGTTCTGGAACTGAGACTCAAATCCTCATGCTTTCAAAGAAAGCACTTTACAGACTGAGCCATTTCCTGGACCTCATTCGCTACCTTTTTCTCTTCACTACATTCTTCTCTCATTTATCCATCCATCTATCCATCCACCTGTCTATTTATTTATTGTATTCATTTGTGGGTGTGTCACAGTGAAATGCAGTTCGTCTTCCATGTGTGAGAATGTAGGTTGTTTAGAGTATTTTGCACTTAACAATGATGCTGCAACTAAGAGCTTTGTACACATAGGTTAATAATAATAATAATAATGATAATAATAATGATAATGATAATAATAATAAATAAAAATTACTATTATTGGGCTCCTTGGAGGATGAATAAACATTTAACATTTTGATTATGTGAACAGTAATGTGTAAGTGATTTTATAATAATATATGGATGTTTGCCTGCATTGTTAATCCCAGATCCTGTGGTTTTACTAAAATAGTGAAGGCTGTTGAAGTGAAATACTTCACTGAAATTATTTTTCTGACTGGAAAACCTTGAAATCAGTTGGAAGTTGCCTTGAGAACTTTCTTAGTCAGGAAATAACTACTCATATAGTTTGGGTCAAGGTTCATATTGAGCAGTGGGCTGTTGTTAATGCACGTTCTTATCAGTGCTGTTGCCCCCAGACCACTGAGAGCCAGCTCTTTCTGAGACTTTTTGCTTTAAATTTACTTTAGGTTGCTCTGTATTGACTGTTAACCTGGTGCTTCTTCAGGATTACAGAGTGGCTGTAGGACAAGACAGTTCTGCATAGGCTAGAGAAAAAGATTTCACCCAGTCCTCTGAAGTGATTGATGACTTCTGATTTTGTTCTGACTCATACACAGTGAAATACAAGGAAACCTGCTGCTTTGCTAATGCCCATGTGAAAGATTGGTAGCATAGCTCCCCACCACAGCTGACTTGAGTGCGTTACATATATGCCGAGGTAAATGATCTCAGCATTGGCTGACTGGAGCTCCCACACCAGATCACCTCTGCCTCTAAGAAATCTCCAGTTTCTATGTATGAGCCATACAGTCTTAACAGTTTTCTGTGTATGCCCTGACTTGGAAGAGGCTGATAGAAGACTCAGATGATAAGGTGGCTAAGGAAGACGTGAACTATCTAGGGTAGAAGTTAAAGCCTGCCAGCCCAGAGAAGTTAACCATATCTTAACTGTGTGACTTGAAATCACTCTCACTCACTTCTCTGCTAAAATAAAAGTTAGAAATTAAAAACATTTGGAAATGACTTGACCTGTAGCCCTTAATAGTGTTGAAATACAGGACAGATCATATTAAGAAGTTAAGAAGTATGGTAACACATACTTCCAGTTTCAGCACTTATGGAGGCTGATGCAAGAGGACTGAGTTAAGAGGCTCACTGGAAGACTGTCTCAAACAAGAAGAAAAAACATACTTTATCATATTTTTTTGTCTGAACTTTGACATTTTCATTTGTTGCTAAACGGACAGTGTGTACTGACAGTGAATTAAGAAGAGATACCAGGCTGGAGAAATGGCCCAGTAGGTAAGGTGCCTGTCACACAATCATGAGGCTGAGTTCAGCACCTCAGCACCCACATAAAAGTCTGGTGTGGCAGTGCTAATCTGTAGTCTCAGTATTGGGGGGCTTGGGGTGGGCCTGAGGCAAAACAAGTCCATGGTGCTCACTGGCCAACCACCTTAACCAGATTGGTGAGCTCCAGATTCAGTGGAGACTCTCTATAAAAACAAGCTGGAGGGACTAGTAATGTGGCTCTGTGCTGAGGAGTGCTTGCTGTTCTTCCGAAGAACTGGAATTGATTCTTGGCACTAATGTTAGGGAGTACACAACCGCCTGTAACTTCAGTTACTTCAGCCCTAGGCTATATAGAACCTCTTCTGGCCACTGTGGGGTCCTTCACATATGTGAATGCACACCCACATCCACACCCACACAAATAGATCTTTAAAAACAATCAGACACCCACATACCACACACACACACACACACACACACACACACACACACGCACACACGCACACACGCACACACGCACACACGCACACCACACCAAAAACAGAATAGATAGCAAGGTACATTTCAGTGGATTAGATTGGAGAACCAAGATCTAGTGTTGGTTCCAATGCCTCTGAGTTTGCTGTATTTCAGTGGTTTTGGTATTTGATTTACTCCAGTCCTTTAAATGTTCTTACAGTTTTTTCTTTTAAGTTTATTTATATGTATGAATGTTTGTGCACCACATGCATGTCTGGTGCCCATGGAGGTCAGAAGAGGGTATTAGATCCCTTGGAACTGGAGAATATGAATGGTTATGAACATGGTGATGTGGGTGTGGGAACCAAACCTGGTTCTCTGCAAGAGCAGCAAGTGCTTTTACCAGCAGAGCCATCTCTCCAGTCCAGTACTTAAATGTTTGAGCTGACTAGCATCTTACTAAGGTGTTTGAACTTCTTTATGTTGTCTCTCAGGATGTGCTTCTAGATGTATTTTATTCCTAAATATTATACTAGTCATGTCTGATTTTAATTATTCTAACACTAAGGTAGTTTTAATAATTTTGAAATAAACTTATTAAAGTCAGATTTTATTTCGTTTAATGTAGCTTTGAATATAATTTACTTTAAGTCAGGCATAGAGATATCTAAGAGACTTTTGCTGGCTAATGCTATCTATGTATTAAGAGATTCCTCTGTGAAAATATGTGAGATGCATTTTCTTTCTTTTTTTTTTTTTTTCTTTTTTCTTTTCGAGACAGGGTTTCTCTGTGTAGCGCTAGCTGTCCTGGAACTTACTTTGTAGACCAGGCTGGCCTTGAACTCACAGAGCTCTGCCTGACTGCCTCCCGAATGCTGGGATTAAAGGTGTTTGCCACCACCACCCCGACTTGCTTCATATTTTTTATGAAGTCCTTACCATAGCCATGTGAGGTAGCCATGTCCCATCTGGTGGTGAAGAAGCAGGTTTTGGGACCAACTGTTGTTAGGTTAAAGCAACAGGATTAAAAATGGTGGATTGTGGGCTTTAAAATCCATGCGTGGGTCATTAAATACAGGGCTCTAGCATGTTTGTTTGCAGTCTACAGAGAAATAGTTAAGTTCCTGTAAAGGCAACCAGTTCTGTTCCATATACTTTTGTATGAAGATGGAAGGGTTCTTTTGTTAGGGTTGGGGGGTCACTCACTAATCAAGGCTTTTGCCCAGTTCAAACAATGCAACAGAAGTTCTAATCATTGTGTTTCCTGGTAAGAATTTTAAGAGAAAATCCAATACTTCCTCAGAAATCTTGGGGTTCTGATTAAGATCTGGGTTCCTAATACTGGGGAGACCTGGTGTCAGGCTTTGTTGAGAATGGTGGGAATCAAGTGACAATATCAGAACTCTTGGGGTGAAGTCAGAATTAGAAATAGATGGTGTAGGTATCTTCAACTCTTAAAATTATTCAGTTTTCCAAGTTTAACTGTGAGTACAATCTGAGGTTTCCCAGAATGGCTATTAAATAATATAATCCAGAGAGACAAAAGGATTGAAGGATAGGCTTTGTAACTTTTCATCAGGAGGAAAAGGAGTCCTGTAATTGCCTAGAGTGCTTTTTAAGAATCTTCACCTAGAACAGAGGTATTTTAGAGGAAAGGTGCTTTGGAACTTTTAAAGATTTTGATCTATTTGTTAACTGAGTTGTAGGTGGAGTTCTCCTGTGCTGGCACCCAAATAACCACTCAGAAACGTAGTATTAACTGTAAATGCTTGGCCAATAGCCCAGACTTGTTACTACTTAACTCTTACATTGTAAATTAACCCATATTTCTTATCTGCCCTCTGCCACCTGGCTTGGTACCTTTTTTCTCAGTATGGCATGTCCACATTGCTTCTCCCTGCTTCTTCTGCTTACTGCTCCTCAGGCCCTGCCCTTCTGCCAGCATTCTCAGTTTGGCTCTGCTGCTTAATCTTATCCTGTTCAGCTGTTGTCCAGTCAGCTTCTTCATTAACCAATGAGAGTAATATATACTCGCATTGTACAGAAAGATTATTCCATAGCGCTGAGCTTTTTTAAAAAAATGTGATATAGGGAAACATTAGGAGTGATGTTTATACTTACTAAAGAATTAATCAGTCTTAGGGCTGGGAACACACATGACTTTGAGCTTTTGAGTCTCTATAATAATGTTCAGTACCAGAAGGTTCCCAGTGTAAAGCAGGTCAGTTCAAGATAGACTTCAATGCCTTAACCTTCACTGCCTTGTGCCTATGGACAGCTTCAATTCCTGTTGGTGGAATTCCTTAAAGCTCCCTTGCTCACTTAACTAACAGTGCTGGGGATGCTGATGAGCCGTGTGGCAGATGGGAAGTATGTTCTATGCTGGGTGGTTATCTATCACTGCATCCTATACTTCTAAATAACTGTGTGCTTTGCTTACAGTTTGGTGGGTCAGAAAAAACTTGTCTGGGATTTCATCAGGCAGAGTATCTGTAATTAGGACATCTTAACTCACATGTCTCCGTGTAAATGATTGCTTCTCTGTGCCCCATGATGTCATTTCCTCTGATCACTTCAGTTTAGGCTTACAGAACTTCTGTTTCAGCAGTCAGACCACTCACATGGTGGTCAACCTCCCTTTGAGCAAGCGTTCCAAACAACAGCAAGGGGAAGAAGCAATGAGTTCACAAGACTTGGTGGGATCACTTTGTCATATCCAGCTGTCCGTCCCGGGCGGTCACAGAATCAGGAAATGAGAAGGGAGAACTCTTAGTGGGAACAACCACAGAGCAATTAAGCAGAAAGGGAAAACTGTTATGACAAATGCTTAACTGACTTTACTGATGGATGATTTATTCATCTAATGGTTTAAGAGAGACTGGAGGAAGAAAAGGACAAGGATAAAAAGAGAAGAGTGGAAATGATTTTCAAGGAAAGGACTGCGTTGTGCTTCCTAACTGTCTTCCTGGCCTGGGCCCTGAACTCTTGGTTCTTCAATCTGCCCTTGAGTCTTTGCCTGGCACGAGCTTGGGCTTTGGTGTTCATGCTTGCTCTTCTCAGTTTCCATCTCCACTTAGCCCCTACAGTCCTCCCGGGCTCACCCTCTGGCCCTGGCTGCCTCTTGTTGTTCTGTCTAAGAACTCCATGTTGTCTTGTTACCTGGAAACATGATAGCCATAGAACATTACATGCCTTGCTCTTAATTTCAGGGAAAATGGGCTAGTCTGCATCATATTTCTACTTACATTTATGGACCTTTTATGATGAATGATGCCACCTTATCCTTAAATTTTAAGAGGACAGTGCTTTTACTGTTGGATCTTATGTGGAATGTGTGCATATACTTCAATATTAAATTAAAACACTTTGATTATATTTTTACAAATCCATAGTTATAATATTCAGGTTTTTATTTAATTTACCACTAATGTTTAAAAATTATAAATCTGCTAGTGTAAATTTATAGTAACAATAGCTTTAAAATTGGAACATTAAATTTGTTATTACAAGAAAAGTAATGTAGTTTTGTAACACTTCAGACAGTGTGATTGAAAGTGAGAGCAGGTTCCTATGTCTCTATTCCCTACACTGTTCTCTTTTGGGGAACAGAGGCTTGATTTTTGAGACAGGGTTTCTATGTATAGCTTTGGCTATCCTGGGATGTGTTCTGTAGACCAGGCTGGCCTCAAGCTCAGAGATCCATCTGCCTCTGCTTCCCCAGTGCTGGGATTAAAGGCGTGCCACCGCCCGCCCAGCTTACATAACTGTTTTCAACAGTTACTGTCTGTCTGTAAAAATTGAAACAATTTTTTTTGGAGGTGTAGACACAGAAGCATATAGCTAAGGTGTCTTTTAAAGACAGAAGTGAAGCCAAATGATGTGGTGCATTGGCACATGTTATACATGCCTCCCGGCTACTCGGAAGGCTAAGGCAGGAGAATAAAGCCCAGGGAGAGGTTCCAGACTAATTTGGACAGCACCATGAGACACTATCCACAAACACAAAACAAGGGCCAGCAAACAAAAAAATGACCCTCCTGCTATGGTGACTGAAGCCTCTTAAGTCAGGTACTTTGGAGGATGAGTCAAGAGGACTGAGAATTTGGGACCAGCATGGGCTAACTAAGTAGCAAGACTCAGAAAAGTAGCATGTTTTAGACCTACTGCTTGGTACCAGTCTGTTCCTTTAGACACTGTATGAATGAGTTCCAGCTGTCTCTCAGCAGATTAGCAAAATACATAACTTCCTCATGCCTCTTTTCTGAATATGGTTCATGCCTCCTGGGATTGTAAAGTATTAAATGAGGTGATAGTCACAAAAGTTATAGTAGTTCCTGGCATCATAATAACACTGGGTGCTATAGAAATATTAGCTCACTATGAATGAACTTTATGTTAAAGAAGGGTATTGTTTGTGTTGCTAAAATATTTAGAAGGTTGCAGGTTTAAGATTGTGTGTTTGGGTAAGGCTCTGTGTTTCCCTGTTGCATCAGTGTTTGTCTTTGGTAGTTTGAATAGTGATTTTAAGTACTTCTCACCTCCCTCCACAGCCCTCCTGTAGTGAGATGCTCTTACTGACAGGCAGTGTGGTAGAATGCTTGCCTGTGGGGTGATGAAGTTGTGTTATTTATTTGTTGGTGTTATTTACTGGGCTTGAGAAAACATGAGAGACAGCGGAACCCACTATAAGAATTGTTATTAGGAAGGGAAAGGGTGGAGATGGGTAGGCCTACCGAAAAGAAAGGTACGAGCTACCTCTGGCTATGGCGAGAGGGACAACAGGGAGCGGGAAGAGCCTGCCTTTATAGGTCACCTTGCGCATGTGTATAAGGGCTTGCGTGTGCATAAATTATGTGACCACGCTTGGCACGGATTACAGATTACGTAGGACGGATGTAAGGCCCTGGAGTGACTTAAGCATTTTGCCTGACTGCTGACAGCACTTGCGCGGTCATGTGACTGCAGAAGTGGCTAGGAATAACAACAAGGTGGGAAAAACAAAACATCTGAAAACCATCAGGCTTAGAAATTGATACTATATTATATATACATATATATATTTATTCTTTGGTTAAGCCTCTTGTTTCCCTTAGATTAACAATAATCTCTCTTTTAAAAAAAAGGTTGGCAAACCCATGAAACAAATACAGCTATTGCTTTATGAAATTTGTGTTTTCAAGCTGTATAAAATACATGTGTATCATTTTAATAAATAATAAAATCATCGGAAAAACAGATTATTTATGTTTATTTAATGTGTTTGCCTGCATGCTATGTACCGTGTGTGCCTGTTGCTCTTGGAAGCCAGAAGAGTATTGGATCTCCTAGAACTGGAGTTGCCATGTGGGTGGGTGGGGGAACCGGGTCCTCTTCAAGAGCAGCAGGTACACTTACTGCTGGGCCATCTCTCCAGTACTTGTTTAAGCCTTTTAAGAAAATTAGGTAGAAAGTAGAATTGGAAGAATTATATTTATGAGGAGGTGATGTGAGTGCCTTTCCCCTAGTTCTAGCCTGCTTTTAAAATGTTAAGATTTTAGAGGGTATGTTAGTCACTACCTGCTCTCCATTTTACAATGAAGACATAGAAAGGAGTCACTCTTGTCTCTAGTAATGATGGGAGAGCCAATACTAGAATCTGGGCTTCCAGTTCTCACCTTTCTGAATTCTTGTTTTTTGTTTTTGGGTTTTCTGAGACAGGGTTTCTCTGTGTAGCCCTGGCTGTCCTGGAACTTGCTCTGTAGACCAGGCTGGCTTTGAACTCAGAGATCCGCCTGCCTCTGCCTCCAAGTGCTGGGCTTAAAGACGTGCGCCGCCACTGCCCAGCTCATAAGATCTTAACATGGAGTAAACTTTCATGTTATGACCTGTTCTATTCTTAAAATGATTGAGAGTTAAATTAATATGATTACATATTGGACTTGAGTGAGGTAATTGAATGAGGAAATGAAAAACATTTCTTTGAAATGAGTTGCTGGGAATCAAACACAGGGACTCCAACATGTTAGGCAAATGTGCATCACTGAGTCACAACAGCCCAACAAAAAATTGTAATCCACACTTTAAAAGTTTCTATACCCTCTCCTGCCTGGCTCTGCTGTAACACTTAAATGAAAATAATTGTCTCACACCATCATCAAGAATTATGTGCTTTTCATTTTTCATATTTTCAGTAAAATACTTTTAGAAAACTAGGATTAGTCTTAACTGTGACTTAAGGTTATACCTCTAACTAAATCAAGGAAGAGTTGCTATTTATAGTTGTATATGACCTAAATGGAAAAGATGTGATTAAAAGAGACTTAAGAAGAAGAAGAAAAAAACCCCTTCAAATGCTTTTAATGGGAAACCAGCCTATTAACCTATTGGGAGACTGCAAAAGACACTTAAGTAATGAAGAGCACATGTGCACGTATGTTGAATTTGTGGTGAGGCTGTTTGACTTGAGGCAGGTCAAAGGCACAACGTGTGGGCTTGCCTTTTCTTTTTGATCCAGCTTTCGGTAGACGTCGTCTGTGTAAGCTCACTCCTAAAGTGTGATTCCTCAAGACACCTGCAAGGCCAAGGAATTTATAATCATAGGACACCATTAGAGATTGGGGAACAACGGGAAATAACACAATCCAAATGCTATGTTGTATTTTTCTTTTATTAGTGTGCAGGTCCAACAAAAGCCCCTGGGTCTGTTTGACTTGTTCAAGTGTCCACTGTGGAAGGTACGTGATATATTTATTATTCATTACCCTACTTGCTTAAAAAATTTGCCTGAAAGCTTTATATTAAAGTGTATTTAATACTTTTGTTAATCATAGCATGCCATTTTTTGTGGTGCTCTCAGGTTGAATACTTTGTTGTCTGATACTGCAAGGGAAAATCTAGGGGGAATCCCTTTATGCTGCTATGCAGAATTAAAATTTGGTGATTAAGATAACCTACTAGTAATATTTGCTTGAGAAAATGAAACAAGGAAACTTTTAAATCTTGAAACAAAAGTTTAGCAACTGATTGTTTTTTTTAAATCTTTTGAGTAGGGTAAGATTTAAACCCACTTCAAAGTAGTGTACTTGATCCCATGTTTTCATTACTTCACCATAATCAGCATGGAGCCAGTCTTGTTTCACTTGTTATCTGCCCTGTCTACTTCCTTTACTGATGTGAATCAAATCCCAGATAGATTTTTCTGGGGGAAGAAAATCCTAAAAAGAATTAAATATTTACAGATAATGGAATTACCTTTAAAAGTGACTTCTCTGTGTAGTTACTTATTCCTGCCAGAGATTTCAGTTAAAATATTTTGCCTTCTGAGTCTCGAGATGTGGCTCAGTTGGTAGAGCACTTTGCTGGCATGCATGAAGCCTTGGGTTCTGTTCTCAGCACTGCACAGGATTTAGTGTGGTAGTTATTCCTGTGTTCTTAGCTCTCACGAGGTAGAGGCAGGAGGATCAGAAGTTTAAGATTATCCTTGGTTATGATCAGCCTGGTTTATATAGGCCATCCTTGGTTACACGAGACCTTGTCTCAAAACCAAACCAAACTGAAACAACAAACATTTTGCTTTCATTTTAGATTTAGTAGCTCCCATTTCAGTCCTGAGCATTTCTTTCCAATTTTTGGCTTTAAATGCCATTATTTAGATACTTCAATAACTACTTCTAGCTATAACTTAAGGATATTTCTACTTCCATTTAGCTTTAGAAATCATCTAGTCTGAGAGCTGAGTATGGTAGTTCATGCCTGTAATTCTAACATGTGGGAGGAGGATTGCTGTGAGTTTGAGGCCAGCCTGTTGGAGTTCTAGGACAGTCTAAATTAAAGAATGAGATCTTTGAGCCAGGTGGTGGTGGCACACGCCTTTAATCCAGCACTTGGGAGGCAAAGGCAGGCAGATCTCTTGTGAGTTCTAGGGCAGCCTGGTCTACAGAGCTAGTTCCAGGACAACCAGGGCCACACAGAGAAACGCTGTCTTGAAAAACAAAAACAAAAGAAAAAGAAGACAAATAAACAACAAAAAAAAGAATGAAATCTTCTCTCAAAAAAAATAAAGCAAACAAAACCCGACCTACCACCCCCCCCCCCCCAAAAAAAAAAGAAAGGAAAAGGTATGTTGAGGGGGGAAGATGATCTACTTTGAATCTCTTCTAGCAGTCACATAACAGCTAAATCACAAGGATTTGAGTCTATGTTGTATTTACTGGAAATATTTTTCCATTGTTACCTTAAATCCTCATTGCACGAAGAATGCATTTTTTTGTTGTTCAGTTATCTTGATTTTTCACATTGAGTGCTGGAATTGAGTACCCTTCCCATGAACACTTAAGAGTACCTTTGGGAAATGTTGTGTATCTTCATTGTGGTTGCTGTGGTTTCAGAATCTCCAGGATCTGGGGAGCCTGAAAATACTTTGTTCAGATAATTTTTTAGAAAGACAAGTAGAAGCACTTAAATTCTCCACTGAAGAGTTACCTGCTCGGGTAGCTCTGAGAGGTGAGGCTGACAGTGCAGTAAGGGTCATGTGGCTCCTCCAGAGTGTGCCGTATCTAAAAGCTGAAGGTCATATGCCAGTGGAAAGACTGGGACATTTCTGAGAAAAAAAATGGAAAGATCAATGTTCTTGACAAATAGGAAGCAACAAACAGTTCTCTGGGCTTTGGAAAAGTACGTTGAAATTTTCTAGAAATTTTCTAGATTCTTCAGGTGGATTCTTTGTAATCAAAGGCAAATTCAAGTTTAGATTTTTTTTTTTTAAGACAAGGTTTCTCTGTGTAGTCCTGGCTGTCCTGGAACTCTCTCTGTAGACCAGGCTGGCCTCAAACTCATAGAGATCCACTTGCCTCTGCTTCCCCAGTGCTGGTCTCAAAGGCATGCACCACCACCACCACCACCTGTCAAGTTGAGAAATTTCACTTATTTTCAGAGAAGTATGATTAGTTGATTAAGTAGATAATGGAGAGCAGCCTACTTTTGATCTTGGCATCTCTTATGTAATTGTAGTTGTTGTTGCCAGATATACCGATTTTCAGTAACTTCAGACTATCTGCCTACGGGGAAGTCTTAAATGAATATCCTTTCAGTTTAATGTGTCAGAAAATATGGTGTCTCAGCAGATCTGAGGTAAACATTCTACTGTTCTTTACAACACCATCCTGCTTAGTTTCCAAATTCTGGACATTGTTATTGGGATCTGTGACATCCATGGTAAACTTTGCTTCTTGGGCAATAGACCATGCGTCTTAAAGAAGTTAAAATCTCAAACCGTGAGGGAAATACTTACTTTTATATAAGCTAGCTTTATACTGTTAACTTCTGACTAGTGTATTTGGATATTGGCCAAAGCATTGCTAATTTTAATGTCATCCATCAATAATTACACTTTTATCACTGGCCTTTAGAGGGACATTTAATAATACTTCTTTTATCAAAATTTCTAGTTAGTATAGTGGGTTTCACCATGCCATCTTCATACACAGATGTCAGTATCCTTTGTTCTTAATCACACTGGAACAATTAAATATAGAGGACATTTGGAAACTGCAGCATTGTAGGTAAAGATCTTTTCTGTGTGTCCTATGTAAAGGTGATCAGTTTCCAAAGCCCTCAAGTGCTTATGCCATTCATTATTGCTGTTGTGAAGGCATTCTTCATTCCCATTCTCCATGGTATGTGCTAAAAAGACAGGCCATGAAGGAGGTCACTGAGCTTGCACAGGTAGAGTTCAGCCTTTCAGTTAAACCACAAGTGCTTCTAGCATGCAGCAGCACCTTGTATCAGTAGTGCCTCATGGGCCCACTCTCCCAGCAATTGGTTTGTTACTTACAGTAGTTAAATATATATGGGGAGATGCTAATGAAGTGAGCACACACACACACACACCTCATTTTGAGTCATGGATTATTTAATTTAATTGCCCAATGATCCATGTGATACACGCACTGTAACCTCTATTCACAGGTGAGAAAACAAGTACAGAAAGGTTAGTAACTCATTGTGCTCCTATGGCCAGCGTGTGAAAGGCCTGACTTTGAAAGGCCAGCTTCTAAGCATGTACCCTTAATTGTTATTTTATTTTAAAACTCAGTCTACTTTGGGAGACCGAGGATCTATGGTTTTAAAGTCCAGGGTTAAAAAGTATTTAAAAAAAATGATTGAATTCTGAGTTGAGGTTAAGTGTATAAGTTTTCTTGGAATGTAGAGGCTGGACTTGAGCCGACTATACACTGCTACTCTCCTTCCCCAACGTATGTGCAGCTCTTGATTAACTATACTAATGCTGAAACTGCTAAGTCTGTTTATTTTGGTGCCAGTGAACCAGCATTTATTTTCACCACTTGAGGTTTTAAGTAATTCCTGCCTTCTGCAGACTGGCTGTTTTCAAGGAACTGGGATGTTTGTGTCCTAAGGGTTTTCTAGTGGAGGTCAGGGACAGCATTCCACAACTCTTTAGGTAAAGTGTAGATGGATTTGGGTGCAGACTGTATGCTTATGGACGCTTACTTTGGTTTCAGTTTCCTTGCTGTAATAAAATGATTTTTTAGGGCTGGTGAGATGGCTTAGTTGGTAAAGGCACTTGCCACCAAGCCTGATCCCCCTGGATGGACCTACTTGGTAGCAAGGGAACCTACTCCCATGGATCATCTTCTAGCTTCTGCTTGTGCACCATGACATGGACCCCCCTCCCCAAATAAATAGATGGAATGAAACATGGTTTATTAAACTTGAGTTGGTCACATGATGGTGGCGCACACCTTTAATCCCAGCACTCGGGAGGCAGAGACATATGGATCTCTGTGAGTTCGAGGCCAGCCTGGGCTACAGAGCGAGTTTTAGGACAGCCAGGGCTACAAAAACAACAACAAAACCCCCACAAAACCAGAAACAAACAAAAACTTGAGTTGGGAAGCTACAAAACTGGTAGGAATATAACCGTTGGCTGTGTTTGTCCACATGGAGAAATTGCAGTTTTCCTAAACTTGAGATGGTTTGTGTTTTGTTTGGACTGTTGTAAACAAATGCATCTCCAGGCGTGTTGCTGATGAGGCACTCAGAGAAAAGGTCTGAAGCCATATCCAGGAGAACACAGCCTGCCCTACTTACTGTCTGACTTTCACATTGTAGGTGCGACTCCAGCATACGGCCCTGTGAAAAGAGGTTGATTAATTTTGTGTACAGAGTTCATTTATTTACTTATTTTTTAAACAATAACTTAAGCTGGGTGTTAGCAATTTTGAGAAAACTTTAACAAGGAAAAAAAACTATAGGGAAAGTCTGAACATAGAAGTTAATAGTGATACTATAAATAGCACTGAAATATATCACCAGATGATGCATTTTTTTCAAGAGTTCTCATTCTAATTTGGTTAACAATTTCATTATCTTTACTACTTTCCAAAGCAATATTTAAATTAAAATAAAAATTTCACTTGGCTTTGTAAGGTATGTGAACGGCCATGCAAAAAAACATTATGAAGATGCACAGATCCCCTTACCCAACCATAAGAGATCCGAAAAGCAAGAGAAAGCGCAGCATACAGTGTGTATGGATTGCAGTAGCTACAGCACATACTGGTAAGTTAATATCTTCTGGAAATGGTATAGGTTTAACAAATGTGTTCTTACTAGTTAAGCTTCTTTGTTTGAAAGATTGTTTTGATAATCTTCCTTATCTCATTGTGGTTCTGTTCTCCTCTACTTCCTGAGAGGTAAATGTCAAGAATTCAGTGTTACCAACTCAGCATTTCAGGCTTTCTTCCCTGTAAAGTATCTTACACTTTAAGGGGAGGTTGGAGATAGCCATGCCAGGTGGTGTATGCTGATATTCCTAGCATTCTGTAGGCTGAGCAAGATTCTGAGTTAGAGGTCATCCTGGGCTACAAAGCTAGACCCTGTGTCCAAAAAAGTATAGGTTGGAAGCTTTGCTGTCTCCTCGTAATATAATGTACATGTCCATTTCCTGTAAATGGTAGTAGTCATGTCTATTTTTGTGACTACTTAGGAGTGAGTTATTCAGGCTGCAGGTGATGTTTAACAATTTGTTACCCATGC
>CABHPR010143825.1:0-13211 GCA_902168415.1 Peromyscus melanophrys | reverse complement strand
CTTAAAATCAGCCACTTGCAACATTCGGAGACAAAAACTGACTTGGGAAGAATAATTCACACTTCTGACCTAGCAACATGATAAATTTGCTTTAGTAAAAGCAATCAGTTTGCCATAAAAGGGTCATTTTTTGTGGGTGCCTTTGCTTCTTATGTCAATGGATCACTGTCTAACCTTCCAAAACATGTTACATTTCAGATAGGAAAAATACACTAATTATTTTGCAGTGCCTAATAACATTTCCCA
Source organism: Peromyscus melanophrys (assembly GCA_902168415.1). Lineage (NCBI taxonomy): Eukaryota > Metazoa > Chordata > Mammalia > Rodentia > Cricetidae > Peromyscus > Peromyscus melanophrys. The sequence goes on along the minus strand of CABHPR010143825.1, from coordinate 12,965 downwards.
TTCCATTTTCCCCCAGAAGCAAATCTAATTAGTGCACATTTCTAAATGAGCTAAATCAGGAAGCTGTATTAAATATTTTAAACTGTTTCCTGAGCCAGTAGAACAGAGCCAATGATTTTTCATGTGACATTAAAAATAATTGTAGCATAAGGTTTGAAAAAAAAAAAGAGACAACATAGTCACCTTTGCATATGCATGTTCCTACCGCATGGTAATCACACTTGTACATATTATAGAAATGGATATTTGGTGTTGTTACTTGCTTGAATTACTAGTTATTTCTTTTGGGTAACCACAATTTCTATGTATTTTTTCTATGTTAAGAAAACCAGGTTTGTGTAGAGACTAGAAGGATGACTCAATGGTTAAGAGCAATTGTTCTTGCAGAGGACTGGAGTTAAGATCCCAGCATCCATGTAACAACTCACAACTGTGTATAGCTCCAGTTCCAAAGTATCCTATAGGGAGTCTCCACAAGCACCATGGCCAGCAAAGTGTCAATCCATGAATTAAAAAAAAGAGGAAGTTCAGCTCAACATGATTCATTAGCCAGTGATGGCTCAAACTTCAAGAGTCTGATATTGGGTAGATTTATTTTAGGCATATTTAAACACAGCAAAATTTGGAGAAAAAAAAACTGTTTCTTGCTAATAATTAACTCAGGCTTAAGACACAATCAGGCTTAAGACACAACTACATCGAAACACTCTGTAAAGTACATGTGACATCTTCCATAAAGATGGATTCTATAGGTTGACTGTGAAAAACAATCTCATGATAAGGGTCTGGAGGTGACTGATCTCAGTCATACAGATACAGAAAAGGTCACCAGGCTATTAACCACCTCTGCTCCCATCCTTCTGGGCAGAAAACAGGCTATCTTTCTCTCTTTAAAGAGGAAACCCCTCCCTGTGTGTTTAACATTATTGATTTTCCTGTTGTTCATCTGTGAGTACAAGGACCTACATACCTCCCACAGATTCCAATGCCATCTTCTGGCTTCTGTAGGCACAAAATACACATACAAACATGAATTGTGCCTAAAAAATAAAATATGATGACAGTTAGAGTCTAGAACCTTCATCCAGTAACTGATGAAGCAGATGCCGAGATCTATGGCCAGGTAACAGGCTGAGCTCCAGGGATCCAATCAATGAAAGAGAGGCAGGATTCTATGAGCAAGGGACATTGAGATCATGATGGGGAAAAGTAGAGACGACCAGGCCAAATCTTGGGAACTCAAGAACTGTGGACCAATAGCTGAGGAGCCCCCATGGGACTGGACTAGGCCCTCTGCATGGGCAAGACAGTTGTTTAGCTTGAACTGTTTAGGGGTCCCCTGGCAGTGAGATCTGGATCCATCCCTTATGCATGAACGGGCTTTTTGGAGCCCAGTGCCTATGGTGGGACATTTTGTGCAGCCTTGGTGCAAGGAGAGGGGCTTGGACCTGCCTCAACTGAATGTACCAGGTTCTGCTGACTCCCCATGAGAGGCCTTGCCTTGGAGGAGGTGGGAATGGTGGTTGGGTTGGGGAGGGAAGGCTGGGGGGCAGGAGGAGGGAGGAGAGGGAGATCTGTGGTTGGTATGTAAAATGAATTAAAAATTTCTTAACAATAAAAAGGAAAAGAAAACAACTTTAATGAAAGAAAATATATTTATATATATTTTAAAAACAAAATCATATGTCATATAAGTTTATAACTATAAATAAAATTTATAAAAATATTTCCTTAATAGCTCAGAAATACACACAAAAACATTTTTATTGAATTTTACAAATATTTTCATATTAATTAAGTAAACTGATGAGGGGATTATTCAGAGGCAATGACTAATAAAATACACTTCAGCTGCTTAAAACAGAGTTCAGAAGTTTTCAACAACAAGAGGTAATTTTTGTATTTAAGCATGTCTGCTTTCTCAGAAGGTATTGTTTGCCCCCAACTCACAAAACTGGTTTTTGTTAAGATTCTATTAAGCATATTGTGTGTTCAAGAGGTGCTTCCTCAATGTTATTGCTCTACTCCATTAGTCGTGCATTTTTTAAACTAAAATACTATTTTTAGAAGTCATTATTCATATAATTTACTACATAAGATAAATGGAGTTCAACTCTGAACATTAACCGTTGAACATGAATTCCCTACAGTGAATCTCAAAGGGAACTACAAAACTACTTCCAAGTTCAAGGGAAGTTAGAAGTTAATGAAGCCAGGAGGATTTATTCAAAGGTTAGAAAGGATTTAGAAGTTGTGGAAGAGAAAGTACAGATGAATGATAATGAATGGTTTAACTCACATTTATCTCCCACAAATATAACTGGGTGTGAGTATGATTATGGATTTACTATAAATCTGTTCAAACTTAACAATACAAAGGCCATGGCTGTGCCTCACATTCTTTTGGAATGTGTCAATGAGGCAGAAGTGTTCTCTTAGAAATGCCTCAGTGAGTCAAAGTTCTCAGGCATATTGATAATTACTTTCCTTTTCACTTTCTTCATCAGTTTTAAAAGGATATGAGGACGAAAAAGGAAAAAGAAGGATTAAGGGAAACACTTGACTGTTCAGAAAGGGCTCTTTGCATGACTGCTTTCCACGATGCAGTGAAGGCTATTCTTGGGGTTTCCAGTAACCTCTTCTGGTAAGTAAAGAGTTAATGAGATTTCAAAATAGCATCTTTAGTCTGTTTTATTTTTCTTGTACAATTTTGTTTTTCTCTTTTATTTTCTTTTTTGGCTACGTCTCGCTGTTTTATCTTATAGTCTTTAAGTCTAAATATTGTTTGGAATACAGGTGTCAGGAAGCAGGTCTTTGTTACTCTAAAGCAGATACACACAGACAATATTCCCTTCTACACAGCTCAAGTCAGACTTGGGAATTACTCATTTTTTCCCCTTACAATGCTTCATCATCTTGCTCTTCCTCAGTCTCCAATCTTTCTTACTGATCATGGACGCATGCATTTGTATGTCACAATCAGTGGCCTCTGTCTTATTATTAGCGTCTGAGTCTCTAATGCTTTTATGAAACTTCAGGCTAAAATGCCTAATAGCGAATATCATATTTTTCACCTTGATGTGCAAGTAACAACATATGATTCTTCCTCTTGGTTGTTGTTGTTGCTAGAGATCTTTTTAACTTATGTCCTTGAAGCTAGGTATTAAAATAAGGGGCTTGCTCATGACCAGTCAAGCACTCTTCCACCCAACTATGCCTTCAGCCCAATGCAAAGATTTTAATCACAGGAATTAAATATACATTTACTTATTAATTTTTAGAAGTCAATGGAACAAGGAGGAGATGGCTATGATGTGCTTGTGGGTATATAATAAATAAAACGACAAGAGATGAATGTGAGCTTCAGTAGGCTGCCCTTGATTCATTCACATAGGTGATAAGTGTTCCACTCAATTGTCTGCTCCTTGTCTGGTAGAATAAGCTGGGATCCTATGATCATCTCTGTGCTAGAGTATCCCATATACTAGTGATGTGTTGAGCCAAGTAACACAGTTTTACTTGAGTGCTTGGCTGATTAGTTTTTAGCCTTCCCTAGAGAATGAATATAATCTGAGGTAAAGATCTCCTCCCAATAAAATGGCCATTGTGGCTGAAATGACACATAGTAATTATGAACCTAAAACTTCTATTATTTATTATATGAGCTCATAAATTAAACTCTTCAAAGCTGAGGCAAAGCCACAACTGAAACTTACAATGGATCAACTTTCTTCTCAGTGCTCTGAAATACTCAACTGATATTTTAATCTAATCATAGTGATCTATATACACTATGCCTCCCAAATCATCTTTTTTGTATTATCAATTATGAACATAACTTTTGGAAATATTATTTCAGCACATCATTGAAAAAAATAAGGATGATTAACAAACTCTCTCACCTCCCCTTAATCCCTCCCATGTTCTGTATCCCCACACTCCCTTGCAAATTCATGGCCTCTTATTTATCAGCATCTTCAACATTATTGTTATTACACACATATACATAAAATGAATGAATATATAAATATAACCTACTGAGCCTGCTTAGTGTTACTTGCATGTATCTACATGCATTCATTTATATGTTTTAGAGCTGACCACTTGGTACTGGATTACCAGTTACAGAGTTCATTACTAGGGAAGACTAATTCTCTCAGAACAGCCATTAATTACCTACAGCTCTTTGACTATGGTTAGGGCCTTGTGAGGCTTTCTCCATCCATGATATCATGTCTACTGGTGGTGTCACTCCTCGGGTCTTGTTTAGGCAGCCATATTGTTGAGATTTCATGGGTTCGGGTTCCCTGTCATATCCGGGAAGCACAATCTCAAGCAGATTTCATGGTCTTCTGGCACTTACAATCTCCTGCTCCTCTTTCTGTGTTGTTCCGTGAGCCTGATATATGGAGGTTGTACATTAGATATACCAACTAGAGTGCAGCAAACTCAGAAACATGGAAATAACTCCATGTATCCTATCTGGCCACAATGCAGAGAAACTTAAAATCAATAACTAATGAATCTCTAATAATTACTCTATCTTAGGGAAATTAAACAACCCATTATATAAAAAATGACTAGATCTAAGAAAAAAATCAAGAAATAAAAATAATCTGAAACTAAATGAGAATACAACATTACAAAAATCTCTGGGCCAGACAAGATGGAATTTTATACCTCTAAGTTGCTACACTCAAGAAAGATAAAAAACAAATAAGTGACTTAATAATTTAAGTCGCTTAATAAGAATTTCCAAATTCTTCAACTCAAGAATTTGGAAAGCAATAACAAACCAAACTCAAACCCACTGGCCAGCAATAAATAAAATGCAGATCAGAGCTGAAATTGATGAAAGTAGAGACAAAGAAAATAATACAAATAATCAACTAATCTTAGAGCTGGTTCTTGGGGATGATGAACAATATCAACAGATTTTTTTAATTGTTTAACATGATGCCATTTCAGGATGTCCAAACTAAGGAAATATTTTAAACAAATGGCATATTTTTCTACATAGTTCCCCAGAAGAAATTTTACTTAGAATCAAGTGGAATATTAAGTACTAGTTGTGAGTACTTAATTACTTTCTAAACAGAAATAATTCCCAAAACGAAATTACCATACGTAACATTATCAGTGTAATGCATCATGCATATCTAAGCAGAAATGAGAATATTAATCTGTTTCAACTATCCCTTAATAACATGAGAAAATGACTATTCAGAAGCATGAGTTAGAAATTTAAACACAGGACATTAACATCACCACATAGTTCTCTGCAGAATATATATATATATATATATATATATATATTTTATCAAGTTATATATATATATATAATTTTATCAAGTTACATATATATAATTTTATCAAGTTAATATATATATATTAACTTGATAAAATTGCAAATTATGTGATATTTGATATAGTAATTATTAGTATATTGTGCAAATTTGGTATCAACTAATCATAGAAATGTCCAATTAATTAATATATACCATCATTATTAGGAGAAACTAAAATCTAACCATATATTTAATGTTCTACATTTTAATTTGTTATATGATATATTCATAAGCTACAGAATTATTGTTTACTAATTAGGATTCAGGATTTAGGAACCGTTCTCTCAAAATCATATAATACCACAATACACAAATAATGAAAGAAGTGTACTAGCATACTGAATCACAGTTTAATGGCAACCATGAGCACAAATATACTTATTAGAGTACTTAAGACATACCTTCTTCATTTTTCTGAAAGATATTGCTGGTGAGAAATAGTATGTCTTATTTTGAAACTATTGGAGCAAATAAGATTTTAATACTATATTTCTTATGCTATAATATAAGTTGATATAAATGAAAATCATTACACATTTTAATTTTGAAGGACTCTAATACTGAGAAATGACCTTCTATTATTAGTTCCCTAAATTGAAAAATAAATAGTTTTTATGATGTCTCCCATATTATAGATAATACCTGGACATGTATTTCATTAATAATTATCAATTTATACAAGTTACATATTAGTCAATGGGAAATTATTTTGATTCTTAAATAAAAGTAAAAACCAATGTGATACTAATGTAGCTATCCATATTTTTTAGATTTGAGGCCAATGATAGCCTAAATAAGCATAAAGAGAAATTCTTCACATAGAACATGAATTAAGAATAAGACAAGATGTCTAGTCTTCAATTTCCTCTCATTAGGATGGAAGTCATAATCCAACCCTGCTTTTTAAAGAGCTATTAGGATTATCAAATGAAGTGACATGTCAAATTCCTCAAGAAATGCTAAGAAAAAATAGTATTTCAGGCACTGCTACTTATAATCTGTGATTAAAATTTGTTGCATGAACATCAAAATAACATTTATGTACTTTATAACAAAAATCGATTTGACATAGAATTTATGGAAAAGTAAGTCATGTTCATTCTCATGATCTTTCACATTGTCCAATTTAAGAGTAAAATAATTTGTAGTTTTAGGTGACCTAGAGACTGCCATAATCATATTATTGAATATTTCAAATTGTTTATTAGTGTTCATATTTGGAAAGAACTGAATCTAATCAAGTTCAATGCCCAGAGAGGTATCTATGAAAATGTATCATACAGCTTACAGATTCTTCAATTTGCTAGAGAGTTGGCTTACATACCAACAGTAAAAGTATTGAATAGCCTGTAGTCTAAGAAAAAAGGACTGTACTATAAAACACAACATATCCATGGGTATTTATTCAGGACCTATCATGAACGGGACAAACAAAGAAACAAACAAACAAACAAAAAAATCAAAAGAGGAAAGAAAGAAAAAGAAATTCACCAAATGCCCCAGAAACTATAATAATACAAGTAGATAGGCTTCCAGAAGATCACATTTCCTCTTATATGACTCAATCACATTGCTGACTTGTTCCTCCATTCAGTAATTACTTATTTATTACAAAGATACCCATGTTTACACAATACACAAATCACCAGAACTTTTTCAATACATTATTTGTTAATGTATTGAATACAAATACAAATTTTTGTGAAAATTTGACAAATTTGCAGAGTTAGCTATGTCATATTTACATAGGGCCAGGAGCTTATTCTTGCATTTAGCATTTATTTACATCTTAGTAAGTGCCAAATATACTGACAGACAGTGATGGTAACATTATATTGCTTAACATTCTCTCATTTGGTAAGCTTACAGACTGATGAAAAGGAATATGTAAGATCCAGACTTTCAGGGCTGCCTTTATTCTGAGTAAAGCACAAGGGACAGTGAAGACACTGACAAAACACATATACTTTTATATGCATATGCATACATACAAATGTTTATATGTATAACTCTACACATACATATATATATGCATACATACAAATGTGTATATGTATAACTCTACACATACATATATATGCATGCATACAAATGTGTATATGTATAACTCTACACATACATATATATGCATGCATACAAATGTGTATATGTATAACTCTACACATACATATATATGCATACATACAAATGTGTATATGTATAACTCTACACATACATATATATGCATACATACAAATGTGTATAACTCTACACATACATATATATGCATACATACAAATGTGTATATGTATAACTCTACACATACATATATCCACAGAGGTATCATATCTAAAAAATTATTGACCGCCTAATTAGCATGGTATTCAGTAATTATTTATTTATTACAAAGATACCCATGTTTACACAATACACAAATCACCAGAACTTTTTCAATACATTATTTGTTAGGTGGTGCCAAATGGAAGTTACTTAGGACAAAAACATCAGTTCTTCTGCACAATTTGTTGTGCATATATTGTGTTCATGTTATCTATAAATAAAAGATCACAGTGAACAGATAACAGTAGCAAAGACAGTCCATCAAGTATCTCACCTATTCAGATCACATATAATACTTCCAAACAGAGGAAAACAGTTTGCTTATTTAATAATCATCCAATTTTACAAAAATATTAAAACATTCACTTATAAGGTAGAAGGTATGATTTGAGCAAGTTAACAAATTTGGGGGTATTAGAAATGGTTGGAACATCCCCATTCAAAGTCGAGGACAACAAAAGGAAGAGGAAATGGAAGTAAGGAAAGGAGTAAAAGAAACAGGTGGAGCCTTTGCAACTTCAAAAGCACAAGTAATGATTTGTAGTTACCTCTGTTCTGTTTGGGCTCCTTCTGGATGAGTGCTTCTCAACCTGTAGGTCTCAACCCCTTTGTAGATTGATCAACCCTTTCACATGGGTCACCTAAGACCATCAAACACACATATTTACATATGGTACATAACAGTATCAAAATTACAGTTATGGATTAGCAATGAAAATAATTTTATGGGTGAGGGGCCACCACAACATTAGGAACTGTATTAAAGGGTCACAGTATTAGGAAGTTTGAGAATCACTGATATAGAAATATTTTAATCAATTTTCACTAAGTGGAAAAAACTTGCCAAGGGCATGAATATTTACCAGGTTAAATAAAATTATCCCTTATCTCTCTGTGTTCATTTTTTTTGGGGGGGGAGGGGTGGTCTTTTTGTTTTGTTTTAGGATTTGCTTGTTTGTTTGTTTTCAAGGCAAGGTTTCTGTGTGTAACAGCTCTAGCTGTCCTGGAACTCAATTTGTAGACCAGGTTGGCCTCGAACTCACTTTTCAGTTTATTCATGATTCCAATTCCAACATACTCACATGAAATACACTTCATCTTCTACACAATTTTGATACTCCAGAATCTGTGAAGAAGGACTTAAGCCTCTCTCTTAATTGTAGCTGAAAGTTTTCCTGTGTCCCACCTGGCCTGCAGCCAGGACAAGTCTTTCCCACTCGTGTCCCCCAAGTAAACACACAGAGGCTTATATTAATTAAAACTGCTCAGCCATTAGATCAGCCCTACCACTGACTAGATCTTACATTTAAACACAGCCCATCTTTGTTAATGTATATATTGCCACGTATTCCGTGGCTTTACCCATGTGCCATTACATGCTGCTCTCTGGACAGCAGGCTGGCTTCTCCTCACTCAGCCTTCTTCTTCTCAGAATTCGATTTGTCTGCTCACCCTGCCTATACTTCCTGCCTGGCTACTGGCCAATCAGTGTTTTATTAAGGCAGTGTGCAAAAGCATTATCCCACAGCATTTCCCTCTTCTGTTTAATTAAAAAAGGTTTTAACTTAACATAGTAAAATTACATATAATAGAACAGTTATCAAGCAAGAATTACAGTTGCAGTATCTAGTCCTTTCATATTTGGCAAAATTAAATAAAATATTCTATCTATCCTATATTTGTGAGTCTAAAGTTTTATATATAATTTATCTTTTATCATAACCAAGGAAAATTATAACTATCTAGTCTTCAACTACATCAAAGACTTCAGAAGAATACAATAGTACCTAAGTAAACAGGAAGAGCATTGTAAGCAACTTCCAAAAATCTAGAATGACAGAGACAGCTTGCTGCCTGGACAGTCATCCAAAGTTCCTCTGTAATGTTGGGGCATCCATCTTCAGCCCATAGGCCTAGACTCTCAGTCATTTTTTTTTTCCTGTGTCCTGTAGAATATCTGGCAGCTTCTTCTGAGAAGCAGGAACCTAAAGGACAATCTCGCCCTGCAAAGTTCAGTGATCACCTTCCTATGAGTCCTACATGTCCAGTTGATACAACACCTTGTCAAGCAGTCCAGGTAAGAACAGTTTCTTACCCAAATGGCTATTTTTGCCAAGAGGAAGATAAACTCCATATGGAGTGTCTTCAATGCCCATCTTTCTCATTTATTTCCCAGCATAAATCAGTGCTGCCAGGAGCAGACATGTCTCACTGTCCAGAAAGCCTAAGTTTTTAAAACATTTTAAATGCCATATTCTGTAGATCTTTGAAGTGTTTGAAGATTGCCTACCTGATTGAAATCTATCTATATTTACCTAGAAAACTTAACATGACTATAAGTTTGACTATCATAGAAGACTAATTATTAATCTGTATTTTTTAATTATCCATTAAAATTTAAATGAGTTACATAAACATAATACCTTAAACAAGAGTAGAAATATACATACAGTATAACAAAATTAACTTTAAATTTGTATCAATAAGCTAAAATCTATACCAGCGTAAAACATTTTAAACAAGTTGCTCTTTAAAAGTGGATTCAATAATCGATCCTTTCATTGTATCATGTCTATATCATATCCCCTTTTCCCCCTTTTTTCTTTAGAAAGATACTATGACTAATAACAGTTTGTAGCCAACAACCTAAACAAAGGCAAATATCCATAATCCATTTTTTGGAAATGTGGGCATAGATTTTCAGGCTAATTCCTGCTGGTAGATGGTGGTGGTAGTCTTATGGGGATCCTGAGAAAATTCGAGATAATGGTCAAGTCCTAGGAAGACCATCTATAACCTTTGTTGATCGGTACCATCTGTTAAGGTACAGGAGGTCTGGCTTGATTAAATCTGATCCATCTTAACCTGGAACAAATCCATCGCCTCTTGCTTCCTGTGGAAACAAAAACAGAGCCTCCTTTCCAAAACAGCATATCCTTAGATCCAAATTTTGATGTCAAAATACCTTTAAAATATACATATACATTGGTTTAACTGAGTAGCCTTTACAATCAAATGTCCTTCTGCAGTTAAAAATATCAAAGACAACAAAATCCAGATTCTCTGTGTAATATCCATCTTTACATGGCTTATTTTTTGTATTACCTTTACTTTCTCTTTAAAGACTTTTTATTTTATTTTTATTTATTTGGGGGGATTTTTTAAAAATTTTTTTTCTTTTCGAATTTTTTCTCTTTATTAAGAAATTTTCTACTCACTCCACATACCATCCACAGATCCCCCCTCCTTGCTCCCCCAACCCCCCAGCCCTCTTTCCCGAGCCACCCCGCATCCCCACATCCCCCAAATCGAGGTCTCCCATTGCAGAGATGAGCTCCAGGAATCCAATTGATGAGAGAGAGGAGAGATTCCGCAGGTGAGGGACGTTGAGATCATGATGGGAGGACGTGCAGAGATGAGTGGCCACACTAGTGGAAGCCCATGAACTGTGGACTGGTGGCTGTGGAGCCCCCATTTGTTTGGACTAGGCCCTCTGGATATGGAAGACAGTTGTTTGACTCAAACTGTTTGGGGAGCACCCAGGCAGGGGGATGGGCAGGCTTCTGGGAATCCGGTGCCTTCAGTATTATGCCTTGCACAGCCTTTGTGCAGTAGGAAGGAGCTTGGACATGCCTAGGCTCAGTGTAAAGACTTTTTATTTTAAAACCATTTATTTATATAACTGTCTATATTCATTTTTTTCTCCCTTCCAAGCCAATGTACATTTTTACACACACTGCAAACCATTTAAAGTCTTATTCCATCTGAAGCTGCCTTATCATGAATCTATTGCTTTAAACTGCAGTGGCTAGGACGGAAATGGCAGCTTTGGCTGCTGGCTCCACCCACCTCAGCTTCCCAACATGGCAGAACTATGTTTACCGCCAGCTCTGGGAACCATGCTCACTGCTGACTCTGGGAAGCAGTGGGTCTAGGCTTCCATCCAGTAGTGTGTAACCCAAAAAAACCTTTTTTTCTTTCCTTTTTTGTACTAGCAAAAGCTATATCCATCATACAGTGCGCTGTGTGGCTGGCTGACTCCACTGTGTACAGTGGCAGGAATCTACCACCCTGCCCTCAAGCCATACATGGCTGTGAACCCATCATACTGTAGCTCATCGCTGGCCTGTGAGACACAACTAGGAAGATGTTTTTAGCTCTGTTTTAGAATCTTTTTTTTTTTTCTTAAAGCTTTCTCAGGTTTTAGGTGGAAACTCTTGCCCCACATTTGGGCTCCATTTATTCAGCTACACTTAATGGATTGTTTTTCTCTCTTTTTTTTTTCACTATTAGGAAGGCTTACATTGCCAGGCAAGGCTCCTTCTCCACTTTACCTGTAAATTATCTCATACCCAATCAGAAAGAAGTTGGCTACCACTACAAAGAGCCATGGAACTATTATATGAGTGGGAATGCCTTGCCTGTCAAGCCATGTTTGGGGAAGCTGTAGGTCTAGGAAGGGAATTTATTTCTTGTGTTTAACTAAACTGTCAATCAGAAAACTGCCTTTCAAATATCTATGCTTGTATCTATAATCAAAACTCACTGTCAACCTTACTCAGAAAATACTATCCCTTACAATGAACAGTAAATGTAGAGACACATTCCCACTATGCTGAGAATAAGTGATGGTCATGAGCTCAGGACTAAATTAGACAATTACACCACCTCCTCCAAGGCCTGGAAAATATAAATAAGAAGAGGTTGGAAGTGTACTTAAAAAGATAGGGTGAAGGGCTACAAAAGGTCATTCTCTAGGCTCCTAATAATCATTGCCACAATTTACTTCCAAAAAGTAGTTACCTGTACTGGGCCCTCACAAGTCAGGCCCTATCAACATTCAGTCATGAGGGGCTGGAGAGATAGCTCAGTGGTTAAGAGCATTGGCTATTATTCCAAAAGACCAGGCATTGTTTCCCATCACCAACATGGCAGTTCATAGTGAAATATAACTCCAGTCACAGGGGAACTGATGCCTCTTCTGACCTCTATGGACACCAGCAAATACATGGTGCACAGACATACATACATTAGAAACATTCACACACAAAATAAAAATAATTAGAAAATGAAAAAAACAATCAATTGTGAAAAGAAGGGCTCACAGGGTCGAGGTGTTACTGTTGAACTATATAAGCTACTGAGAGCTTATAAAAGAGACTGGGAATACCTATCTTTAGTTGTGTGCTCACTGCTGAGCCCACCAGGCTGGAGTGAATAATTCCAAACCCACTGGGTCATAAAACAAACGTATGTGAATATGAAAGAGATATTTTTTGTGGCCAAACTGGGATAATA
>CABHPR010143824.1:15625-27516 GCA_902168415.1 Peromyscus melanophrys | reverse complement strand
GGAATTGAGCACATTTTCATGTATTTATGTATCACTTGATCCTTCCTTAAAGACAAAGATAGTCAGAACCAGGACTCATTTTAAAATTGGTCACGTGAGTTCTCAGCCACCTTCTCCCATCTTATGAATTATTATTTTACCCTCATGAGGGAATCCCTCGAAACACAAGGGTTGTTTGGTTGTTATGAAGTCATTTTGTTTTGCTGTTTTCTTCTGTGGGTCTTGCTTTCGCTGTTTTATCTAATAACCATTACTAAATATAAGGTTTTGAAAAGATGTGTGTACCTTTTCTTCTAGGGGACTTTGCAGTTTAAGCTTTTACATTTAGGAAGTTGATCTGGGCCCATTTTTGTATAGCGTATAAGATAATGACTTATATTAAGTGTCTTTCACTCAGTTTTGAAACTTTCGTATTATAAGAAAAGGAGATTACAGGAGACTAGCACTAGCACTTAAGCCTCCAGGGAGGGCCCTTTCTTGCCCTGCTCCTAGAGCTTTGAGGCTAATGTATCACACACTTAAGCCATCATGATAATCTAGCCCAGCAATGGGAATCCAAAGAGCACCAACGGAGAAAAAAGCAGGAAAAAGAAGTTTTCTCCTTGAATCACTTTTCTCTGGACATCAGCTGAAGGCCACATATTAAACTCTCCCAGAACAGCACTGAAAACTGACCTTTAGTCAAATCAAAGAAGCACCCTGACTATAGTCATGTTTTGTTATTCTTACATTGTTTTTCCTTTATTAAAACACATATGCATACACACATGCACACACACATATGCACACACACATGCACACACACATGCACACACATGCACACACACACATGCACACGCACACACGCGCACACACACACTCCGATCAGGCTGGAACACAGTTTTCTCTGTGCATGTTTCACGGTAAAGTGACAGGGATCAACAGCGCTCTGCTGTAAAAGCACAGAGCTGGTGACTATTCCGCGTCCTGCTGTAAGACGGCGCAGGAGACTGTACTGCTGTCCTTCCTTGTGACTGCTATGGGAACACACTGTTGGAGCTCTGTCTACGTCACTGGTCTGCTGGAGACCAATGCTGTCAACAGGACCTGTCACGGGGCCAGAATGCTCATTCAGGCTGCTCCCTCCATGCAGAGGTCACCGCCCACTCATGCCTGCTGAGAACCTGAAATGTAGCCAGTGCTGGAGGAACTGAAGTTTCATGTCTTTTGAGTTGAATTTAAATGGCCACAGAAACACAGTGACTTCCCTGCTGGACAGGACCGGTTTATAATAACACTGACTCATTCGTCAAAGAACAGTGGGACCTGTGGCTGGAGAGGCGGCTCAGTCATTACTATGTAAGCACAGAGACCTGAACTCCATTCTCATCATCAACACGAAGACAGGCTAAGCACTACATACCTATAATCCTAGTCCTGGGGAAGCAGAGGCAGGAGGGTCCCTGGGGCTTTGCTGCCTGTCAATCAAGCCAAATCAGCAACCTCTAGGTTCAGTAAGAGATCCTGTCTCAAAAAACTAAGGCGGAGAAGTACTAACGATGGCAGCCAATACCAGCTTTTGTTCTCTGCATATGCATGCTCACATACCCATATACCCATATAACACACACACACACACACACACACACACACACACACAAGAACAGTAGTAAGGGATTCAGTAGGGCAGTCTGTTGACCCATTTCACAAAAAGGCAAAAAGCTGAGGTAGAGTCTTGGCTGATCTGAGCTGGTTAACTCAAACAGTAGTGCATTTTGCTAGAGACATTTGCCTCCTCTCTCTGCCAAGGTAAAGCATATATGTAGATGTCTGGCAGGCTCTGTCCTCTACTCTGCCTGCCAAGCATATAACTAAAATTAAAAGTTTCATTGCTAATAGTTTTTTATGTACCCTGCAGAAATCTTGGAAAGCACATAATCATGGAAACGACATGCAGATAGACGTATAAGACAGCACATAGCAAAGGCTCGGTGTCTGGTGTGTAAAGGAAGTTGGCAGCACAGAGACCACCCTCTGCGCTTGGCCTCAGCAATTGGCTTGCCCACATACTCTTAGCCTTCCTAAAGCTATGGCAACATGAAGGCAGTGGACTGATTCTACCATGCAACACCGTTTCAGACGGATGTCACCCTCGCTCTCTGTTGTGGTTTGAATGTGGAATGTCCGCTACAGGCCTGTGTGTTGAAAATCTTCCTCCCCAACTAGAGATGCTGCTTGAGAAGGTTCTGGAACTTTCAGGAAGTGGAGGGGTGGGCATTGAAGCTCCACTTCCTGTTTATTCTTTGCTTGGTGATGCAGTCACAATGTGACCAGCTCCTGCTGTTCTGCTTTTCCAGGAAGGACCACACGTCCTCTAACTGTGAGCCAAGACAGACTCCTGTTTCTTTCAGTTACTTCATATCAAATATTTGCTCACAGTCACCAGAAAAGTAAGGAAACGTTCTATTTTGTCACTTTGATTCTTCTCTTATAATGTAGTGCCCCACTTAAAAAAAAAAAACTGACATTAAAGTTTGAATTTCAAGAACACAGTTTCTCTATACAAAGAAAAGTCTTGGGGAGACCTGGTTCCCATCTCTATGCCTGCGGGAGGGCATAAGTACAAACATTGCAATGGAATTGTCACCCAGTGAAAGTCAACTCACACACAAAAATACCAGGAAAGAGTTGGGTAGGGTTTTTTTCCACTCAGGGCTCCAAAGGGCTCTGCAAGGTTCTCTCTCACAAGAAGTCAAAATCCACACATACCAGACACATCCTATCTCTCAGTGCCCGGGGATTTAGGAATTATAAAATGGCATATTTATTTTTAAAAGGAACCAAACACTTGGAAAAGAGTTCAGTGGAAACCCCCAACCTCTACACCTATTGCTTAGATGAAACATTTACTCTTGTATTCTTCCAGAATGTTTTCTGTCCCTACACAGAACTGGTTTATATCTACAGTTACAGGTAATCTTCAGTGGTCAAGGTGGAGAGACTGTGCCCCTGTCCTGGCTGTGAGGACTTTGCCTCCCCAATGGCTGTCCTGGCTCAGGCTGGTCACTTCTGCTCTGAGGAAGTCCTAAGCTAGCCATCTCAAACCCATTTTCCATGGCTCCATTTCTCATGGGTCATCAGAACTACCTAGGGCTCACAGCCACTGGTTTTAGCACAGAAAGAACACACCCAACGGCAAATGGAAAGTTCCTTAAAGTCTGTGTTCTTCGTCACTCCTGTAAGCAAACCAAACAACCAATCCACAGAAATGGACAAAATTTCCCTGGAGATGTAACAGAGGGGAGAAGAGGGACTGGACCATGAAAACTGGGACCTTGTGGGTTAAGGGGACACAAAGCCTGCCCTGAAACTGACCTTTGGAGCCATAGCTGCCTATCAAACTCAACATGAATACTTCCAGCTGACTGTGTGGAAACTTTTTTCTCCCTACCCCAGTAGTTACCAGGTCCCAGTCAGTGTAACAAACAAACGCAAATGATTCAAAAGTGTTTCTCAGGCAATCTGTTGCTGCAAGAATACTTAGATCACAACCTGCGTGTGTAGAGAGGTCAGGTGGAGTTTCTAGGTACTTGGCTTAAGTGACATTTGTCTAATGTGTGCAGCGTCATAGCAACCACTTGGCCTCACAATAGCATTCGCCGTAACACTTCCTTAGCAACCCGCTTAACACCCTGACTTTGAGATCATCATTATTTTGGCAACGTGATGAATGTTTGCTGTTCTTGAACTTTCCGAAGGTCATCAGCTGCAAACAGGCGTTGCTCAGCTTCCTCTTTCCTCCCTCCTCAAATCCTCCATTGTGCAAATGGAATCGTAGGACAAAGCTGATTTGCTCAGGGAAACATAATGTGTTTTCTTTACATTTTTCTAATGGGAAAATCCAAATTTATTTGTAGGCTTTTAGGGAGAAAAAACCCTACAAAATCTTGACATTGCTTGCCTGTGTTTTATTACTTTGCCACTAACAGAAAGAATAAAACTGAAAACAAACCACTTGTTTAATCCAATTTGGAATATTTAGATTTATCTCTTAACACCATTTAAATATATCTGTGACATCCCAGTTAAGCAAGGATGCAGAGTTAATCGATAGTCAATGTGTAACTAGTGTTAGAAATCAAAACGGGAGCCTATTTTTAAGTGAAGACAAATCGTTATGTAACTTTCTCGGGTCACTAAATTCCAGAAGAACTGGGAGAAATAGCAGTCACATTGAGCTGCTTTCTGCATTAACTATTTTCAAACTTCCCAGTTGGTGAGAAGAAATAATAGCCAAACCGTTTCTCCACAAAGACTTTGAGATGTGAAATTCACACTAATTAAAATAAACGTATTTTTAGATGGACCCCTGTTAGTTCTAGAAGTCCAGGAGCTTTTTCTCACTAATTGTGCGTCTGTCCAGTACAGGTTTAAATGTTCGTATGCTACGAAACCTAAGATGATCCAGGCCGCTTTTCTGCTCTTTTTCTCCTAGGATCCAGGGGTTCAGAAGTCAATGCAGGCATTAACCAGTTTCTGTGAAGTCGAGTGGCTGTGGGGAAATGAATGTTTTGCAAATATAATTTCACGGTCCTGTCTCACAGGGCAGGGAGCTGTTTTGAGACGCATATGGGAACGACAGTAGTCATTCAGCTCAGCAGCGCACAAATCATTGTAACTATGTCAGGCTACCCTTCCGGGCACCGTGTCATTCCGCACAGGGCTTCAGTTGCACAGACTGGCTCCCTTTCTCCCTCTCTCAACACCCCCTTCCCCTGCTCCTTCCCTTCATGCCCTGCCCTAGCTTAGAGCTCAGCCTAAGGAGCCAAGCAGATTTGCAGTCAGGTCTACAGAGCAGGCCAGGCAAAGCAAACACTACTCCATTTTAAACATGGTAAACGAGGTTCCGAGAAGGCACCATGGCCAGCATGGGGACCTCAGTCTGCTGGCTGTGCACCCAGTGGGGACAAAACTGACCGTTTCTGTTTGCTTCTGTGGCTGTCCATCACTCTCTTCCCTTTAGAAATTGGAAGTGACCGTGAACTGCAGCAGCCCAGAAGGGAGGATCTATTCCCATTCCTAGTGGTCGGTAAACTTTAACTCCCAGCTACTGTCATGACGACCCCTGTCCCAGCTGGACCCCAGCCCCTCCACAGCATCTTGGGGAAAGAGGGGGTGTCGCCTGAAGAAGAGACAAAGCAGGCTTGGCCAGAAAGGTTTTTAAAAGGAGACTGGACTGAGAATGTGGGCGTTCTGGGCTGCAGTGCCTGAGAGCTGGGAAAACGGCTTCTCTCAGTTGTAGAATCGGCCAGGTCTTCACGTTCATGTTTTGAAGAATGGCCCTGGAAGAAGTGGAAGTTCATATTTGCAGTCAAGGAAAGGCAGCCTGTCTGAGGAGGAATGGCTGATCCTGAGCTACTGCACAAGAGGGGAACCGGAGCCGACTTCCATCAAGGACCTGAAGGCTCTCCTGTGGTCACCATCCGAGCCTCTAGGCACACAAAGCCATACCAGAGCCACACAGATAGGCAAACCGGGTGCCTAACTTGCCCCAGTGCACCCACACCCTAGCTGTTTGAGGTCTGATGTCTGAACACACAAAAGAACTTGCCTAACACACGAGTACCTTAGCAGTGTTCTCATGAAGCCACCCAGGAAACAGTCATCAGCCCCAGGATGACAGAGGCCCTTCTTCACTGTCTGAGCCAGTCTGCTCCTCCCTGACCCCCTGCTCTTCTTCCCCCAAAGGGCCCGAGACACGGAAACGCTGTGTCAGCATGTCAGTGGTGACTGTCTCCCAAGTGAAGTATTGCCGGGCTGGGCTTGGTTCAGGCTGTCATGCTGAATCTGCTGCACAGGTTGGTGTTCACTCGGGGCTGTTTCTAAGTCACCCCTGATGGAAACTCTGGGGGTGGTGCTCTGCATACTATTCCATGATGTCCTGGGGAAACATTGACCCATGCGTTTTCCTGTGGCTGGACTCCTCTGAGCTATCATGTCCCTGAGCTGTGTTGGAGTCTCTCCAAGAAGCATGCCCAGAATGGCATTGCCATCCCTAACACCAAGAGTGCCCTGTCATTTTCTGGAGCTGTTGAGACAATTCTATTTCCCACCAACAATGTATAAGGATTCTCACTGGTCCACATTCTTGTGAACTCAATTCTGACTAATGGGTGTCAATGGTGTATTACTAATTTAGATTTTTATCTGTCTAGTAACTTACGGGTGAGGCACCTTTTGAGCTTCTGTTTGTATGGAATTCTTGTTTGTCTCTTGTCCACATTTTTCAGTCATTTGTGCTTTCTAGGACTGATTGCGTGTAAATCTGCCCTCTTCATCGCCCCTGTGAGCTGCAGGCTTTCCACCCACCCACAGGACACCACGACGCCTGCATGGCAGTAATCCGGCTGCTCCCACCCGCTGACTCCTTCCTGTCCCTCATCGTCATTTTGTGTCCCATCGATACATCAGCAAGTATTCTGACTGTGAGTGTATGATATTCTAAGAACGCCTCTGACCTTAATGTTGACCCTCCACTGACACATCCCTGGAAGACTTGGACAGCTCCCTAGGACTACCTTAGCTGCTGCTTCCTGTCGCGCCTCACACCCACCACATGTGGGTCTGTGTTCAGCTAACAGATACCACACACTAGTGCCAGTACCACACAGCTGAAGAGGACGTGGTTCTCACACGGTGAGCTCACAGACCATTGAAGACTGACAGCAGACAGCTGTCAGCAGTCAGAGAAAAACAGATGGACACCTTACCAATGGCCACCCCTGGACGTGCCTCCTAAGGGAAGATAGTGTGGAGTGGTCCTGGGACAGCTAAGAACGTCCTGGAGGGATGCGCAAACTCGAGCCCTACATGATGAGTGTGCCGTTTGGGAAAGACACGGTGCTATGGTTTGGATCTGCAGTTTTCTCTGAGCCTGATCTCCAGGGCAGATCCCCTATAGGGAAGTGACTGGACCTTAAGACAAGGACCTGGCTGGTGGCCGTTGGGTCATCCCAGTGACTCATTTATCCCCCACGTTCTACTCAGCATTCGCACGTGGAAACCACAATAGTATCTCAAACTAAGAATGTTTAAATTTACAGGCATTATTTCACCCTGTCAATCACTTTCTTACCTGACTTTTCTTCTCTCTAAGAAAAGCTATTTTCTTCTCTCTAAAATGCTTTTAACCTAAAATCTTCCTCCCGCTAAGACTTAATCCATCTCCGAGCTGTTCCAAACTCTTCCCACCCTACAGCATCCACACTGTTTCCTTGGGGTCTCTTAGAGACATCTCTCCAGTAGAGGAGCAGCATGGAAAGCCTTGTCCCCACGTGAAGATGCAGGTTCTGTGGCCTCAGCAGAGCCCACTTCACCAGCTTTGGTCATTTGTCATCCGTCAGAGTCACCCTGATTCTCACCCCGCTGGCTCCCAGACAGACGTCTGCTCTCTCCTCTTCTGTGCCCCACTGTTCAGAACCTTCTCACCTGTGGGATGTCCTTCATATCACCACATGCTTCCCAGAAACATCTTAGAGCTAGAAACCTAAATGACTGTATTAGAATTCAAAGGCAGAGCCAGGGAGACAACTCGGTGAGTCTAAACACCATGCATAAGGGTCTAAGAGTGAATGCCAAGAACCCACCATGGCCCAAGCTCAAACTGATTTGTAAAGGGACTTAAGTTCTTTTAAGGAAGATAAAAATTGGCAAATAAGAATAATTTCTGACAGTTTATTTATTTATTTATTTTTGCCTCAGATTTGGGCACAAGCCCATGATAAAGCAGAAGAGTCTTTGAGTACTCAGAAAGATCCATTTTTTTTCTATTAATTGGGACATTCCATACTTAATGGATTCCAATATGTAATACAATGAACAGAAAGCTGGTGCCCTGATGACCTCACTGCACAAGTTTGCAAGAACGGCAAATGCAATGATGGGGATGTGATTTACTGGAAATGACATGCACGGGCCTGTGTTAGATACGGAAGATGAGGGAGAACAACGTCACTTCTGTGCAGATATCTGGCCAATGCTCTTTCAGACCCAGGAGCCTGGAGACAGCTGAGGAAAAACTAAACAAGCCTGAAGGGGTTCCCCCCCACAACCTCTACCTGTGTTTCACAATGACTGCCCTGCTGGAGAGCACCCTTTGCATGGACGTGTGGCACATCTTCTAGCTCTTATTACCAAATATTACACAATGTATGACTCCTGGGGTCGCTTTTACACAAGGTTTCCATTTCCTGTGCTCACTTGTGCCCATTTTTGATTGGCCTGAGGCCTGACCTGCCCAACTCTTTTGTCCTATCCAGCATTTAACCTTGATTGTGCCCTTCAACTCAGCAACGGCCTGGGTCCCAGAGCTCTCTGTTTAGGCTTGCTATCCCTTTTGCTTTCTTCATCCTCAAAATGGCTGCATCATGGTAAACAGACCAAAGTAAATGCACAGAGATAAAGAAGAAAACAATATTGATGCCACCACTCAGGATAACGTGGCAGAGAGATGATCTCTCACACTGAGAGTCCCCTGAGTGGCTGGCAGCTGTCAGGACATCACCCCTACCTTTGCTGTCCCATCTTAACCTGCTAACAATGACCATGGTACCTTGTGTGGCAAAGGGGACTTTTCAGATGTGATGACCTTGAGAGGTAAGATCAACCCAGATTG
Source organism: Peromyscus melanophrys (assembly GCA_902168415.1). NCBI lineage: Eukaryota > Metazoa > Chordata > Mammalia > Rodentia > Cricetidae > Peromyscus > Peromyscus melanophrys. The sequence continues at coordinate 18,863 of CABHPR010143824.1, read as the reverse complement.
ACTGGGTCATTAAATGTGATCAAAGGGGTCCTTAGAAACGGAAGATGGAGAGTGAAGAGCAGGTGGGGTGGGGCTGGGGCTGGGGGAGAACACAGCTGTGGGAAGACGGCCCAGTAAAGCATTTCTGTGAGTCATGGCTTTGAAGGCAGAAGCAGGAGACATATGCCTTTAACTGAGGCAGAGGCCCCCTGAGAACCAGGGCAAGGACAACCTGCCGATCTTGCAGGCCGCAAGAATATATTATAGAGATTCAGCTGTGTATTAAAGCTATACTCTGACTGGCCAAGGGTCTGTCAAATGGGAAGCCATTTATCATGGTATATTTGGTGTTATTCAGTTTTTAATATTTCAGCTGTCTTCTGCTATGAAATTCTTGTGTACCCAAATACTTCCAAACCATTTTGGCAAACAGCTAAGCTTCTCAGACACTGTTCCACTAGGTACTAACTCCCCTGCTTAGCCTAGGAGAGAAGCAGGCTGCAAATGAAGTTCATACCATCCCCTTCTTTCTTGCCTAGGGGCATGGCAGAGAGACTGACTGAGGACAATAGGGTTTTTTGCATAACCAGGTGCAGAAAGGACTGGAGCTGAATTCCAGAGCCACAGAACCGCATGGGCAGAGAGAAAAGAGGAAGACAGAGGTTCAGTAGAGGGTAAAGCAGATCTCTTGTAAGGTTTATCAGGGTCAGGGGTAAGCATAAGAGCTTACTAAAACTATGAGGACAGGAAAAGTGGGTCCAGAGAGGAGCTGAGTGTGAGGACAGGGCCGGAACGGTGTGGACAGAATTGACTTAGAAGAAAAAAGAGAATGGACTGAAGAACTCCGTGTTAGGATTCTGCCCCCACTCCAGCCGCATGGCCACACATGGGCAGTTCAGCGGCTAAGCAAGGGGTCTTGCGTCTTATGTCATCAGTGCATGTTGGTGATTACATGCACGCAGCATGGCCACACAATCTGTGCACGCATAGCTCCATAAGCCCACCTGTGCATGTTCCCGGGAACCCTTAAAAAGCCGGACACAAGCCGGGTGGTGGTGGCGCACGCCTTTAATCCCAGCACTCGGGAGGCAGAAGCAGGCAGATCTCTGTGAGTTCGAGGCCAGCCTGGTCTCCCAAGCGAGTTCCAGGAAAGGCGCAAAGCTACACAGAGAAACCCTGTCTTGAAAAACCAAAAAAAAAAAAAAAACCGGACAAAGCCGGACACAGACTCCTCCCCCTCTCTCTGTTCTCTCCTGCGCTCGCTCTCTCTATCTCTCTTTCTGCTCTCTGCACGTGCTTCTTCCCCAGGCCTGGTTCTTTTGTCCCCCCTCTCCTCCTAATAAAGCTCTGATACTGGGTTTTGTCGTGGCTCATGCCTCATGACCTTTCCCCACGGTAAGCAGTGCCGCTTATCATTTTTAAAAAACAACACTCGGGGTGCTTAGGTTCATTGACACCCCTCAGATTAGAATCCTTAGCCGCTTGTAGCATGTGTTCTGGACTCTGATAGAAATCCCCTCAAGGCAGGCACTTGTGGGGAATTTGTTATGCCGACATCTTGGTTTCTGCCCATGGAGTCCTGCAAGCGCGGACTGAGAGACAACACATGACATGCTTCCAACCACAGCGTCTATGGTCATTTGTTAGACCAGCCGTAGATGAACAAAACAAGGCTCCAGACCCTGAAAGCAAAAGTCTCCAAGCCAAAGAAAACGGAAAGCCAGGCAGTGGTAGCACATCCCTTTAATCTCAGCACTCAGGAGGCAGAGCCAGGCGGATCTCTGTGAGTTCGAGGCCAGCCTGGTCTACAAAGCGAGTTCCAGGACAGGTTTTAAAGCTACACAGAGAAATTCTGTCTCAAAAAAACCAAAAACCAAACAAAACAAAGTCCCCAAGCTAGAGAAACCCATGAGCACTCTAGCCCAACTTCCTGCCAAAGCTGCGAGGGTCTGAGGATTCTTGGTAAACCAGGCTCGCCTCAGAGCCTGTAAATCAAAAGTTTCTTAATAATTCCACATTGAATCACAAGTTAGCATACAGCTTGGTATGAGGATGATGGCTTGTGAGTCACTGACAAGTTAATTGTCCTCTGGGGTCTTGCTGTCATCCTCCTAACGATTCGACTTACCATTTTATAGAAACCATGTTGCTAATGCAAGTCTGCCTCCCAGGCTCTGCCACAGACACCCCACCTTGCTTCAACTGACAGAAACGTATCTGGCCCACCTAACTGAAGTCACCCGGTAATGCAGTCAGAGTCCATGGTGGACCCAGGGTGTGTGGGACAAGATTACAGGGATCCTCGGCTGTCTTTTTAAAAAGTAGCTTGTGCCCCAAAGGCGGCCATGATGAGAGCGGGTTCTCTGTCCAGGGTGGTGGCCTTTATAGCTTCACTGACTCGTGTGCCCCTCAGGGGTGAGCAGGACTCCAACAGTCCTACCCTCCCACAATGCTTCTGGAACCTGACTGACCCCATTCATACTTCCCCAAGGTTCACGTGTGGCGGAGAGCACTCCACATGTGTTCTTAGCCTCAAGTGCCTATAAAGAGCAAGGGTGCATCCTATGGTGGGCCTGTGACACGCTCTCTGGGGACGCCTACTTGGTCCATGCACTGTGACTCAGTTGGTATAAGATGGTGGTGGGGAAGCCAGATGAATATACAGTGCCAAGTCAATTCTTATGTGGGAAGAATAGATGGTTTTTAAAATGTCACTGACAGGGGTTGGGGATTTAGCTCAGTGGTAGAGCGCTAGCCCTGGGTTCAGTCCTCAGCTCTGGAAAAAAAACCAACAACAACAACAAAAAATGTCACTGACAGTGCTAGAGAGGTAGCTCGGTGGTTAAGAGCACTTGTTTCTCTTTCAGAGGACCCAGGTTCAATTCTTATCACATGTACACACGTGCATGCATACACACGCGCGCACACGCGCGCACCCGCACACACACACACACACACACACACACACACACACACGGTAGCTTATAACCACCCACAACTCTAATTCCAAGGTGTCTGACACTTTCTTCTGATCTCTGTGGACATGGGGCATGAGGCATGCACACGGTGCATGTACATACGTGTAGGCAAAATGCTCATACACATAAAAAATTAGTAAGTCTAAAGAAATATTGCTGAGTAGAAGAGAAAGAAGAAAAGTGAGTAAAGGCAAAAACAAAAGAGCTGTGTTTTGTTTTCCTGTGATGACTCTGTGTGTGTGTGTGTGTGTGTGTGTGTGTGTGTGTGTGTGTGTGTGTGT